>BPLR01006386.1:0-63554 GCA_021605095.1 Caerostris extrusa
GACTTCCATTTAACCTAAAAATGATAACTTAGGGACCTTTTAAGCTTCTCTAAAAATGAAGACAAATTTCTATTGTTATTTTCCAAGGGAGTGACACAAGTCTCACAAATAACATCATGACAAAATACAGCGCCTTAAAAGGGAAGTGTGATTTTGAATTTAAAAAAACAACGCTTATAGTTTTTCCTACAGTTTTATTGTATACAACTATACTACCAGATAACTGACGCTCATATAATAATCAGTTATTCTTCTATTTTATTTGAGAAAATTTTTTCCTATCAGTCGTATTATTTATAGTGTCTTCATATTTGTTGCACAGTCTAGAAAAATGAATTTTCTGAGGCTTACCATACTAATTAATTTTGCTATAACTATGCTTTCATCAAGATATTGTAAAGAACGTTATATATTTTAAAAAGATAACACAATTTTTAAATTGACTTTTTAACCAGTGTTAATAAGTGTTATCTTTTAAAAATAGTACTATAGTAAGTTATTAATTTCTAACTTTTTCCTGCAAAGTAAAAGTTACATATAATGTAAAGAGTATAAAAAAGAATTAAATAAAATTAATAAATAGTTTTAAAGGAAGTCTAACCTTAATTTTTCTTCAGTTTCGAGTTTTACAATAATTTATATCCTTAATTTGCCCAAATAAAAAATGGTCCAGATTCAATTAAATTTTATTCACTGCATTCTTGAGTACTATTGAGATAAATAAGTCAATTTACGTTATTAACAAGAGCATTTTACAAATCAAAACTAAATTAGATAATTTAAGCAGAGCTTTGCGCGTCAAAAAATTTTTTAACAGCTTTGTCTTAAATTAATACAGATGACTGCATTCAACCCGACCTAATAGTCCCAGCTGTTATTATGACCGAGGTTAAACATAGTGAAACGTATATCATTAAAATAAACATTCAAGTTAGACATGATGAATGACTAGTAAAATAAAATAAAAATTATTCATTTCAGCTTAGAGTTAGCATGTAGGAGGAAGATTAATATTTGATAAGTAAGTGATGCTATCTAAAAGTAACTGTCTGAAATTATCACATTCTCTTATTATTTATTACTTATTGATTTGCGAGGTTCCGTTCTTTTAGCGTATTAGTAGATAATGTACAGAATAAACCTCTTTACATTATCTACTAATATGCAAAAGAGTGCGTATGCTTGTTGAGTGCTGCAAATTGAAAAGTTAAGAGCTATAAAATAAGAAGAAAAAAAAACCATTTACTAAACGAAGAACAGAAAATGTATCTGTAGTCTACAGAAAATGTATTAAAATCAAATCGTGAATAGTTTTCACTATAAATAAGATAGATGATAATCGTAGATATTTGAGTAGCATTTATTTATTATAATATAGTTAACTAACCTGTACGCATTTAAAATTTACCTTCGTTGAATTTTCAAATTAGTAATACGATATTTTACCGATTCAGACACTAAATAAAGTGAAGAAAAAAAATGAGATATGTAATCAGTCTTTATTAAGAATAAGAAATTTACAAACACACTTAAAAAAAAGAATATTCATTTAAAATAAATCTATAGTTTTATGTATGTTACCAAAGATTATGTTGATGCATGTATGTATGCCGATAGAATTTTCAATATGTATTTGAACAGGAAATCAATGTTTAATTTTATATAGAGTAAAATGAATATTTTCGTTTATTTTTAATGAATAAAAATTCCATTAATTTAGTAAAAATAAAATAGATTTATTCCTTTCAGTTTAGAGAATGGTAGCATGTAGGAGGAAGATTAATATTTTATAAGTAAATGCTATCTAAAAATAACTTTTTGAAATTCTGTTCCATCATTCTGTTTATTATTTATTACTTATTGGATTTGCGAGGTTTTTCTTTTTCATATTAGCGTATTAGTAGATAACGTAAGGAGGTTGATTGAGTGCTACAAATTGAAAGGTTAAGAGCAGAAAACTATAAAATAAGAAAAACACCCACTTACCAACTGAAGAACTAGTCTACAGTAAATGTATTAAAATCAAATTGTGAATAATTTTCACTATAAATAAGACAAATATTATTCGTAAATTCATATTTGAGTAGCATTTATTTAATATTGTAATATACGTAGCTAACTTGTACGCATTTAATATTTACTTTCTTTATAAAAATTGGTTGTGATTTTCAAATTAGTAATATGATTATTACCGATACAGACACTAAATAATTGAAACAAAAAAAAAAAATGAGATATGTAATCAAACATGAAATTGTCCTTATTAAGAATAAGAAATTTACGAACACACTTAAAAAGATAAAACTATAGATTTATTTTAAATAAATATTGTATGTTGTTTACCAAATATTATATTGATATGTGTAAGGCGATAGGAGTCATTTTCAATGAGCCTTTGAACAGACAAAATCAGTGTCTAATTTTATGTAGAGTAAAATGCATATTTTCGTTTATTTTTAAAGAATAAAAATCCCATTAGTTTAAGTAGGTCAACAATAGATGTAATCACGGCATTTTTAATATATGCACACTTTAATGATTCGAATGAGGAAAATATAAATAACACTATAATGAATTTCTTGGAAAAAAGATTGCCAAACGGTCGAATTGCGAATAATTTGAAACGCAAAACGAGGCTAATTTCGATTTTTATATAAAACAGGATCTGTAATCAGCTGAAAATGGGTTCCAAATAGCCTTATTAACCACCATTTTACTATTTCAAAAACACACGAGCAAATTCTGAGTAAACCATCATTCAATGGATAATCATTAGGAGGCTATTTGTGTTAGGGAACACAGCAAATAAAATTTCTTTATTTATAATTTTGAGGACTATTTTAATAAAAAGTAACCTAAAGAGTATCCTTAATAATTGTTTACTCTTAAAAAGGAATACGTTAAAAGGTTGATGATAAAATGTTTTATTTATTTCATTTGTTAAAAAAAAAAAAAAAAACGATTCACTTCATATGCAGTTACATTAATTAAAAAAATATAATCAGTATTTTTATACCATCAGAACCATCTTAATAATACACTAGCGTCGACAGCACCCTTTCAGCAGTATGTTACAGTTTTGCTGATGAAGAAATGTTTTACTGATTAAAAAAATTAGAAAAAAAATGGTTCACTTCAGATGTTATTTTAAAAAAAATAAAATTTTGTATTTTAGACCATCAACTATCTTCACACTACAGTAGTGTCAGCAGTAACACAGCGAAGATTGAACACAGAAGAAGGTCTTACATATTTTTAAGTCATGTTACACGAGCCTTACATATTTTAATAACATATTAATGCTTTATTATGCATAATAATAATATATGTATGTATGCCTTATTTAATACATGCAAATGAAGTTCATTTGGAGTGGAGGTCCTAAGTTTAGCACTTAACACTCTTATCCCACTTGATAAGTGCTTAAAGTGCCAATTAATAAAAAACTACCTGATTGCTAGTCATTTGAAGTAAATATTTTTTACAAACCTGTGATTGTTTTGGACGTATTAATTGTTAGTAAATATGTTTTGTGTAAGTCGTTAGATGCATTTCAACAATGCATATGAGACCCATCAAACCAGGTCACATAATGTGATAAACTTCATTTAAAATTTTGAAAACTCTATAACTATCAAAGCTAATTTAACTTCAGATATAATATACTAAAACATAATTGATCTGATACACTAGAAAGCAAGTATCACGAGGCATATAATTTAATTCTTTAATCATATTTAATCGTTAGTGACACTGGCTAAATTAGGTCATGGAGAAAAAGATATAAACACAGGACAAAGTGGTTCAAAGCTAAACGACAAAAATTGAAAGCTTTTTTTCCCAAAACAAAAAGAATTGCAATTATTTCGAAATTTGAAACTTTCTCTTTTAATAACAAGCCCATAACGAAATGGAATTATCAAAAAAAAATAAAAACGAGAAAAAAAAAAAAATCGGCGAAAAGTTGAGCTTGACCTCACATCGTTAAATGCGTCAAATAAGCAAAGCTTCCTTCTTAAGAAAAGTTGCTCCGGAGCCGCTATCGCTAGAAAAAAAAAAAAAAAGCAATAAAGCAAAAAAAAAAAAAAAAAAAAATCTCAGCAACAAATGCCGGGCGATGCGTCATTGGTTCATTCAAGCATGGGGGTACGGTTACGGGTCCCTTGTTGAGCAATGCGCACAAAGTTGTTTTATGCTTCACGTGGTATTCTGGAATCGCAGCTTTTCATTTCTTTTGACAGTCGTAATACGCGGCATGAAAGGCTTTGACTTTCGTTTTCATTACATTGTGCACGAAATCCATAAGTGAAGAAAGGACTTGAGTGCAGTGGGTGATAACAACGAATTTTAAGCAATACTACAGTGAAAAGATGTCAATGTTAGCGATTGATTAATAGAAATAAATAAGGTTTCTTAACCAATTTAAATCGTCATGAAGTTTTCTGTGCAATAAAAGTTCAGAAGCCATAAATGCTATCTTCCCATCGAATGTTTTACATAAGCTGTATATGAGTGGAAAATGAAGTGTACTTTAAAATTTCTTTAACGTATTCATTTACCATAGCTTTTAGCATTTTCCATAGCTTTTGTAACCGGTATAACGCATCGCACACACACACACACACACACACACACACACAAACCTTTGTTAAAATGAAATCTTAATAGACGTTTATATTTAACCATTCATAGCAATATTTCATGATAAATGTTCCGAGGGTGTTAATTTTTCTTAAATTTTGTTAATTAAAAATGTGTTTCATAAAAGTTTGTTTTTAAAATGAGTATTGTCAAGACCTTTTATAATACATTTGTTCCCCAAGCAATGCAGTGAGGGAAAAAAGACCAGTTCATACTCTTAATTTTAGAATTAAATTAATTTTTATACTACTTTGATGCATAATTATATTCAAAGCAAGTTTTCCAAACCAATACAAAGTAGTGTGTGTGTGTGTGTGTGTGTGTGTGTGTGTGTGTGTGTGTGTGTGTGTGTGTGTGTGTGTGTGTGTGTGTGTGTGTGTGTGTGTGTGTGTGTGTGTGTGTGTGTGTGTGTGTGTGTGTGTGTGTGTGTGTGTGTGTGTGTGTGTGTGTGTGTGTGTTATTTACCACATCATCAAGACTTTTATTCAGAAAACAGAAAGAAATAAAAATGAAACCATTCTGCAAAAATTAATACCGGACATTCAGTTTTATTAAAGGGTTCCCTAAAATATGCATTGCCATAAATTTTAATGATTAGCTAGTCTTAATTGCGTACATAATAACAATTAATTTCGACAAATAATCACACCATAAGAATCATTGTACTACTTTGTGAGATAGGTTTATAACTAATATCGTAATTTCTATGGTTTTGTTTTTCACATATTATTATTTATATGTACACATTCTAATTTACTGTTATGAAAATATTTTTAAAAAAAGACTTTGATTTGAAAATAAAAAAAAATGTAAATATAACTTTTAAATTTCAAATAATGATCAAGACCAACGTTCAACAAAGCACCAGCTACTGTTTAATAAATATTGGGAGCAGATGGGATGTTTTCAGCTGTCTGATGGCTGTTTAAAGTAGAGTCCTGACGAAACTTGTGGTAATTTTTTTATTGAATATTACATGATGAGCGTACAACTTTGTACGATGTGAAATACCCTTGTTCACATATTTCTCAGATACAGTTTCGAAAATGGTTGAATCAAATTTGAAATAACAAGGAACAAACGGAAATGATGTATTTGCGGTTCATGGTAAAAAGCAGAACTTTGCAAAAATGAAAATATCTACGAGAAAAAAGAATAATCAAGATCGTAAACACGAGCCCATTGAAACATTCTAAACTTTTGTCATTGAAAATGAAGTGAGGCCAGATAACGACTTAATTTCTAAAATAGCTGAACTTCGGTAGTTTAAAGGAAAATTTGGATTTTTTTATTTCTGAAGTAACGAAAAATTTTGATAAATACACATGGGTTCTAAATATATTTAAAATGATTTAATAATTTCTGTACCATCGAATGCGGATGAGGTTTAATTGACTTGTCGTAGACACTGCATTGAAAATTATTTTTCCCCAAATAAAAGTTGAAGAACTTTTAGAACTTTTGCAATGGTTGCGTCAAAAACAAATATCGAAACAAATTACAACTGTCAAACTCACTTCAGCTGAAAATATCAGATGACAAACATGTTCTCAACATATATGTCAAGCCTTTTCGTCTGATATTTTCTCACACAATACACACATTAAAAAATAAAAATACAGAATACATATAATGAAAATACAAAATAATAAACACTCGTATTTTCTTCGAAATGGTTAAATGGTTGTTTTTTATAACTAATCGTTTATAGATCTTGACAAATAAAAGTTTGGAAACTCTGATCTGGATGAATCTATGTGTGTTAAAAGTAAAAATTTAGTGACATTTCAGCTAGTTGGACGACGACGTCTAAAATTGTTCGAGGTTGTAGCTCAATATTATGGAAAAAAAAAAAAAAATATATTATTATTTTAAAAAAAAATATCCGAGACTAGACAAAAAGTACAAATTTTCAAAGTGGTTAAAAATGGCACAGACTTTCCTTCAAATTATGAAACCCAGAAAAATATTGAAATTTCACTTGAACATATCTCATGTCTTATTCTCCAAATTACATTTGACGTATTCCATTCGTGCTTGAACCTCCATTTCTAGAAATATTCTTCTCAAAAGACGCTGGAGAAGGTCAAGCTTATTTATTCAATTTCCTTACATTAACAAATTCAACCTTCTCACACAAAATGAGAATAGTCGCAGAATGCTTTATCTAAAAGAATTAATTCAAATATCGCCATACTTCCGTTAAGATACATTTATTCGGACATAAAGTGAAAAAGTCTTTATTGAAGATTCTAAAAAAAAATGTTTGATATAGTTAGGGAGAACTTTTATTGGTACTTTGAACCCACAGTAAATTTCATGCATTCGCATTTAAAGCGAAGCTGCGAATAAAAAAGCGCATTTGAAAGGTGAAAGAATTGGACTTCAGTTTGTGAATTGGATAAAATCTGCACTTCAAAGAGGAAGTGCGGTTGACGAACGTTCGTGCAAAAGACTTTACTACAGATAAGTGGTTTTGCCAACTTTCTTCTCCGCTGGTGAAATAAACACAAAAAGGGAAACTGCTGTTCTCACGCACTTAGAGATGATCTACTGATATCAGGCAATGCACCAGTAGCTTCACGATTCACAACTACGCTCCAGGTAGATGGAACAGATAGCACGATGATTTTCATTGGGAAAGTTTGCGGATAATATTTGGGGCCGTTCAAATATTGTACGACATGATATTTTTTTTTTTTTTTTTTGCTTAACTGAGTTCTTCACTCTTTTGAAAACGTATGCAATGATTACATGTTGAATCAAAGAACGGTCACATTTCAAATTTTTATTTTTATTAATTTATTAGTATTTTTATAATTTATGTTTTTTTATATAAATAAATTACAGAAATAATATTTTTTTTTAAATTTATTATTTTTATTTTTTTTTTTTTTATAATTATTATAAATAATATTTTATATTAATTTTTGTTTTTATTACTATTATTTATATTTATTATTTTATTTTATTTATTTCTAATTTTAATTAATGCAAAATTTAATTACAGCAGCGATAAATTCGTTGTTTAGTATTTAACACTTGTAAAAGTGTTAATACTAAAAACAACAACACTACTGCTACCAAAACAACACTACTGCTACCGAACTTCAAGTTATAAAATTTTAAGTACTTTTCTACTTCTGAGAGGATTATGAAATAATCACGCAAAAACTCCAATTTTAGAAAACTGATACATTTTTTAAATCTTCAGTAGTAGTACTTAACGTATTGTAATGTTAAAAAATAGCTCAGAAATCAGTTCAGAAAATAGAAGAAATTATATATTATATATATATATATATATATACACATACATACACATAATATATATAGGTGTATGTATATATGTGTATAAAATACATTAAATTTAAGAAGTAATCATTAAAAGAAAAGAAATCTCAATTTCAAAAGGCAAATAAGACTTTGGATCCATTAGCATCTCTTTATGTGTTCAAAAATTGGTAATGCCGAAAAAGTATAGAATTTACACCCATGACAAATAAAAAGTGCACCGCAGACTTTAAATTAGTTTCATAATAAAGATACAGTTTTGTATGTAAATGACCTTCCAGCCATAAAAATAATGCATCTTTGTAACAAAAATTTCCCATTGCAAAGAATTATTATATACGTAACTTAGAAAGTTATGTTCTTATTTCAGTAAGTAATACGACAGTTTTATTTATTCTGCTCGCATAGGTTCATATTTAAAAGTTTTCTTTATGTCTTTCCTAGTAAAAGAAAAAGACTTACTTTTCTGCGTGTTGATATTAAAATGTGCTAAACTTTACGGCTCTTTTATAATTATCTTCACTTCAGTTGACCTAGGACGGAGGTGCTGGAATGCAATTCCATTTTCGTTAATTTTAGGAGTAAGTGTCTCCCATTTGTGTCTTGTTGAAGAAAACCCAATAAACTTCAATCGGGCAGTCCTATTGTCCATGTGATACGAGACTGCTACAATCTCCACTGAGTCTACTCATTTTCAACAGAGGAAATCTGTATAGTGAATGTCGGCAGCGGTATCCAACCCTCATCTAGTAGCACACGCTGGTTAGATGTTTGGTTTGTCGCTCTACAGACATTTTTTTTGCACACTCTAGGCAAATCAGACCGGGATCTATAGTTTAACGTGGATTCCGAACAATTAAACATCCATACCACCGCCAGGATTCGGACCTGAAGCCTGTGGTACCAAAGGCCAGAGAGCTAGCGAATTGGCCAACAGGCCGCCCGCTGGTTAGCGGACCATGGCTTTATGCCACAATTAGTTCATTGTTTAGTACTTTTATTTTTGTAATTGCACATATGCATCACTAAATTAAGATGCACTACTCAATTTTAGGGGCCTAATGGCCGAGTGACTGGCCATAGATTTTGGGTTCTAGTCCCAGCGGTCCACTTTAAACCGTAGGTCTCGGTCTAATATGAGTGCAAAGCGTTGTGCGTGGGGCTGACAACCGTACTCCGTAAAAAGAAAAATATCTCGTTTCGAAATCTGCCAGCAACCAAACGGCCTTGGCCTACAGTGGAGCTGTTGCGCCAATGATGATGATTATGACTAAATTTTAACTCAAGTTACAATGTAACCATTTTGTATTAAATACGATATTCAAGAACTAAGGTGGAAGAACACACAGCTATATAAATTTCCTTATAGGTTAATAAGAACAGTAAATCCAATACACAATGCTTTGTTTCAACAATTATTTCCAAGAAAAACCATATTCATATTCATTAAAGTGTTATCCACACTTTCCGAGTCCTGGCACATTCATCCTACTCGAAGAGACAGCACTCTGCAGGAGGAAACAAGCCAGAGGTAATGAATTCACGGCTTTTCTGTCAGCGAAGTGGGTTAAAGAGAATTGATTGGGACAACACAGCAGTCTTTCCGATTCTCTTTCTCATCCAGAAAGCAAACAAAAAGATTAGCTGTCGAAAAAAGAACGCCACGCTTTGTTTTCACGTCATTGGTGTTTCGTTTCCAACTACTATCCAATGGCTAGTCGGGCAGAAACGGGAAAGGACCTTCTTGAAGTATTTGTCAATGACTCGCATAGCACAGAAAAGCGGTGGGCATCATTCATCATACATCCTTGCTGCCACGATTAGGACTCTTGCTACTGTAACAAACTGATTTATTAACAAATGCTCGCTACTTGTTTCAATGTTTACTTTTTTTGTTCCTTTCCCCGATGACTTTTATTCGCCCAAACTATTTCCACGAAAGGTAGTAATCAAGTTACGACAAAAAAAAAAAATTGCTGTTCTGTACCTGATACATTAAATAAATAAAAAAATTCTTGTAGAAGTTGCTTTATTTTGTTTCATTGGCGACTTTTAAACGGAAAAAGATTGATTATTAGCGGGAAGGATTTGTTTTGTGTGTGTGTGTGTGTGTGTGTGTGTTTGAGAGTGTGTATGTGAAATCTCGTGTTTTTGATTTCCTGAAAGATAGTAATCAAGGTAATCCTTGAAATTCCCTAAAAAGGTAGTATTCAAATTACGAGAAAATCACAATTTGGTACCTGATACATTAATATACATATATAAAGGTGTTGTTTCATTGGCGACTTTTAAACGGAAAAAGATTGATTAATCGGGGAAAGGTTTGTTTGTTTATTTGTGTGTGAGAGTGATTGTGAGAAATTTTGTCTTCCTGGTTCCCTGAAAGGTAGTAATCAAATTAAGACAAAAGAAATCGCAGTTATGTACCTGATGCATTAAATTGTGTGTGTGTATGTGTAGAAGGCGCTTTAGGTTGTTTCATTGGCGACTTTTAAACGGAAAAAGATTGATTATTAGCGGGAAGGGTTTGTTTGTTTATTTGTGTGTTTGAGTGATTGTGAGAAATCTTGTCTTCCTGGTTCCCTGAAAGGTAGTAATCAAATTAAGACAAAAGAAATCGCAGTTATGTACCTGATGCATTAAATTGTGTGTGTGTATGTGTAGAAGGCGCTTTAGGTTGTTTCATTGGCGACTTTTAAACGGAAAAAGATTGATTATTAGCGGGAAGGGTTTGTTTGTTTATTTGTGTGTTTGAGTGATTGTGAGAAATCTTGTCTTCCTGATTCCCTGAAAGGTAGTAATCAAATTAAGACAAAAGAAATCGCAGTTCTGTACCTGATGCATTAAATTGTGTGTGTGTATGTGTAGAAGGCGCTTTAGGTTGTTTCATTGGCGACTTTTTAAATGGAAAAGGTTAATAGATCACTGACATAATGATTATAAGAGGAAAGGGGGGTGTAATCTCGTGTTCCTGATTCCATGAAAGGTAGTAATCAAATTAAGACAAAAAATCGCAGCTTTGTACCTGATACATTTAATTTTATTTTTTTATAGAAGGTGCTTTATGTTGTTTCATTAGCGACTTTTTAAATGGAAAAGGATCATTAAGATATTGCTTATTACCGGGAAGGATTTGTGTATGTCAGGAATCTCATGTTCTACATGGTACATCATGAAGAATCTCTGATGTATGAGGATATGAAGGTAATGCATTCATTGTTTCAGTTATAACAGCTCTTCATTTTCACGATCCGAGAAATCCCGAAAACTCCAACCATGCACCCGGATTGCCAATGGAAGACCCTCCCCCACGTTGCGCTAATAGCCATCTAGTTCCTTTATTTCTGAAAGCAATGCAAGCAGCTAATGCATTCGTACTTATGGAAGGTTGATCGCAACAAAAGTAAATAATTTATTTTCATAGTTTAGTTATTGTTGATAAATCAATGAAAGGAATTTTTGTAGTAAGTTCTAGAAAATCAACTTATATATATATATATATATATATATATATATATATATATATATATATATATATATATATATATATATATATATATATATATATATATATATATATATATATATATATATATATATATATATATATATATATATATATATATATATATATATATATATATATATATATATATATATATATATACAGATTTATTGCCATGATTCAGACCTTGAAATTGTCACAATGTGTGGGAAGTGTCTCGCACCGATACTCATACTGCCTAAACGAAGTTTTTCGAGATTTACCGGGACCATACGACATGCAAATGTGAAGCAATTATTTCTTAAAGACCCTCCCGAAAGACAATATCCCTTCATCACGCATCAGTGAGCTATACGTAGCATACATAAGTGGAATATGACAGATTATGCAAGTTGTGTTTTTTTTGCTATTCATAATTGCTGTCTCTTTGAAATCACACAATACGCCTTTTTCTTTTTATTTCATATTTTCGTTAAGGATAGTCATATAACTTGGAAAATAACTTAAATATTTATAAACAGCAATTTTGTAAACATTTCATATCTCGATACCAAAAATTTTAAATGCTCTATTTTTACTTGACTAGATTTCATTTGGTTTGTCGCTCTACGGCCATTTTTTGCACACTTTAGGCTAATTAGATCGGGACCTACAGTTTAAAGTGGATTCAGAACCACTAATAAACATGTTACCACCAGTATTCGAACCTGAAGCACCAAAGGCCAGAGCACTAACCAATTGGCCACCAGGCCGCTTAGATTTTGTTTATTCATTAGTTAAACTATATCTTCTTAAATTGGCATTTCCAGAAAAGATAAAATAATTTTTGAATGAAAAAATTGTCAAATAAATATCAAAAACTAGGATAATATCATATAAAATAGAAGAACAATACTCGAGAATCGTATTAAAAACTAATGGTTTGAATGAAATGATTTTTATTATGACGAAATTCGGAATAGCTAAAAGACAACTAGCAGAAAAAATGCTAACTTCGTTTACTCTTCCAACAAGGATTTTATCGACTCTATTCCTGTATCGACCGATGGTTACTTAATCTTTCTAGACGGTATCACAAACTAAGGGTTACTACTTCTTCAACTATTGTTTCCCGAGTAACTAGTATTGCTTTTTCCGAAATGCACCAGATGGGAAGAAAGGTTGCCATATTATTTTAGTTTTCAGTAGCAAAAATCCTAATGTCTTTCTACGTGCCATTGTTAAAAGCATAAAGCCGATTGTGTTCGTGCAGAGGAATCGAGTTTCGCTTTTAGTGATTTGTAATAAAAATCGTATTATATAGGAAAAGCAAAAAAAGACTTTATAGCTTAACTTCCGAATTATAACAATATTATCTTCCAGTTACTACCTTTCGTATAACTTCGTCAACAAATACAAAAGAAATAAGCATAACATCTGGGAGATAAGTGCTCCTAAACAACTTTGGACTCTAATAAAGAAGTGAAATATAGCAGCTATTAACGATATTATTGTCACATCTTGACAATTCCTGAAAAAAACAAAGGAACATAGAAAAGGCGTTGGATAATTTTCTTCTTATTCCATAGCATTTAAACAAAACCCTTTGCATACAATAAACGTCAAACATCTACAAAAAAATGACAAAAATGGGGTATCAGAAGTCGCTTACGTAAGTAGATACTTTAAACAACACCGAATAGCTCACATTAAATGCAATATTTCTTTATTTTTTTCCTGGTAAAGTTAAGTATTTGGCCTCACCATGACTTGGCCAGTTAAAGCGTTTACAGGAATTGAGACATAGATCTTCGGAAGACGAGGTTATGGCCACTATTTCAGTCAATTTAACTAAATTAAAACGCAACTTTAGGTTACGTTCAGATGTTTGTTACGGTGTTTTCCTAACTTTTCTCACGTGAAACATGCGGCCTGATGGCCAATTGGATAGCGTTCTGGCCATTGGTACCACAGGCTTCAGATCGAAATCCTGGCGGGGGCATGGATGTTTGTTAGTGGTTCGAATCCACGTTAAACTGTAGATCTAATTAGCCTTACGTGTGCAAATAATGACCGTACAGCGACAAACCTGACATGAAACACAAATAAAAGTTACTTTCAGAATGATTTCCAGGAAGACCATCCACCTCCTTTCCCTTTTATAAGTGTACCGCAACATTTCGGTTCAACCAGAGTAACGTTGAATCTGCTATATATCTGTCATATGAGTGATGAAGGATCACAAGTTAAGTGCCCAGCATTAAACAATTTAAGCATTTTAAATTAAAATTACTTGAAAACACAAAATCAAAATTTAAATAAATCAATTTTAATAGCATATTTGTTTTATAACAAAAATTGGTTCACATGTCTAAATTTCTTTAGTTGTCACTGATTGTCATAGCAATCTGCATCATCATATAATTAGTTATCAGTGTATACATTTTTAACCGGCAAAGACAGCCTAAATAAAGTCTTATGATAATCCATTCATTTCTTAAATGTACAAAAATTACTTTTCTTTAATATAAAATTACTTTTTTTTATAAATACTTTTTCATTGTGACTAAAACTGTAATTTTATAAATATTTAACATGGAAAATTATGAACATGAATTAATAAATATCAAGATTAAAAAGTAAATTGATAAAAACGTGAAACACATAATAAAAGATTTAGGAAGCGTGTAATACGTAATAGTTTGTTTTGAAAAAAACTCTTTTTTTTAATCAGCATTTTTCTAATAACGAATGCAAACCTAATTTTTAGTGCAAAAAAAAAAAATTAAATAAATAAAAAAATCAATTTTTTTAAACATTAAATAAGAAATGCATTGCAATTTGCGCCAACACTTACAAATGATAATTAAAATCTTTCATGGTAAGCGTTTTCTCTAATTGTCTTTGAATTGCTAAAACTTTTATACAAACGAAAGTAAGATTTCTTCGACTCAAACCATTAATCAGGATTAACGTGACAGAAAATAAGAAGGAGAAATAAGAACAGCCGTTTGAAAAAAAATGCGAGGTTTTTTAATAGGGCACTGTTCACACCCATGTGCATTTCTTTTCTTTTTTTTTTTTTTTTAAAGTTTATAATGAGAACTGGAAAAATAAATTCAATTCGCACCGCCATCCATTTCCATATGCTTAACTTCCGCTGATATTTTATTCATCGTGTCATTGACTTTAAGCAGGTTTAAATATGTAGATTACCCAATTAGCGTGGACAATGAGCACTCGCTTCCTACAGCAAGAGTGTGAAGACGAGTGCTGACATTGACGCCAACTGTTCTTTACCATTGAAACTGCATAACCTGCCCTATTTGCCTTTACAAGAGCCAACAAACTAAAAAAATCAAACAGTTAACGATTGTCCTCAAGAGGAATTAACATGCATCCATTTAAGGTAAGATTAGCGAGAAGAGTTACGAAATTCAATTGCAACAAAAAAGAATAGTTGCAAAACGTCTGCAGTTTAAAATACATCACAAAAATAACACAGCGAAAAGAGCAGATGTATTTTTGCTAGAGTAAGACTGGATTCATTTTGTCTTCAGTAGCCAGGCACACACTAGCAATCAAATGCCTATAGCATCCCTAAAGCAAGCCTCAATTTGCCGTTTGGATAAATTTATTCCATTACCACTTTTTATAACTAGACACTGCAACAAGTTTACTATGAGGTCAACAACTTGACCTCAGCTGGCCACCCTGTAACATCATTAGTTTAGGCTTCCGGCAGATGTGTTGGGCAATAGGGGAAGAATAATGTCTCCAAGAATAACAGATCAAATAAGCCGCTAGGTTACAAGTGACCTAAGTCCAATATATCGCATTTTTAGCCTGTAAGATAAATTTGAAAGATCTTTACTCGTTATAACTAATGGTGTATGTATAACATAAATAAAAAATTGCAGTATCAAAAGCTACTGTATCGCAAGTAGCTGTTTTTGTTGCTACTGAATATAATAGTAGCACCCGCTTATTAAATTTTTAAGTATGAAATATTTTTAAAAATTTCATTGTAGACACATTGAAACTGCAGTTGAATACTAATCACTTTTATTGTAACAGAGATGTTTACAATATGAGCAAGAGTTGATAATTAGAAAGGGCATTTATCCAATAACTTTTTATTTTTTTTAAATATTTTCGTTCATTATATCTCCGATATGCATACTAGTTAATATTAAACTGAAATATTCTTCATTGGTAGCTATAGTGTCAAATATGGTGTTACTGTGCCAGCATATTAAAGAAATACTTTCCATAAATAAATAATATAAAATTTACAGAAGAATAATTGCTCTATTTTCTCATGCAACAGAACAGAATAGTCTATTGTAGCATGAATGAGAATGTCGTGTAGTGGTAATAGACATATACCATTTTGAATTTCAATGCTATTTTGTACTATTTTTTGTGGCATGCCACTGAAATAGTGCAACATTATGCTTTTAACAATAAGCAAAGGCTCTATGCTTCGTTGAATACGCTGAAATGAAGCAAAAAGTCAATGTCACCAGTATGTTTCCTTCAGTTAAAAAGTAAAACTAATTAAAAACTTATTTATCATATAAATCACGAAATGTCGTTTTTATGTTTATTGTATGTATAAGAAACAATAAGAATTACATTTCGATAAGTTTATATTATAATCACAAAATTGACATGTATACATACATGTCAGTTTCTTTTAAGCTAGCTGTCACCTTTCAAACTATTACATTCAGTAACAAAATCAGAATCTTTCATATTTTTCTGGAGAGATTATTTTTAGTTATAAGTGTATTTGTGTAATATTTTTATAGGATGGTAAGTAAATAATTGTATAATCCTGTTTACTAATAGTATTATCAGATAATATTCAATAAAAATTACAGAAACAAAGTGATACTAATGTCCTTGTTGATGTAAAGTGGCTTATTTTACAAAGAAATACGTAATTTTCACACATATGATATTTCACGTTAAAGATATTCTTTATACATTGATTTTATAACATAATTTTGTATTACTTCATAAGTTAGTCCTAAATATATCAAAATTGTCTCAACTTAACAATAATTATGGAGAGAATATGAACAGATGACAACTGAATGAAAGCATTAGGAAAATTATTGCTAATTTTACATTTCTATTCTTTGAAAAAGAAGCCCACCCAGACTGGGAACACAGGCAAGAAATGCAATCTTTAAAACAAATACAAAGATCTATATGAATATTCTAATTTAAGACACGGATTGTTCAGAATGGTGTTCCTGTGTTCGGTTATCTTGAACTAGGAAATTCAGCAATGAATCATTCACTGCTGCAACAAGGAATACTTTGTTAGGTCAACAAACATCCAATCCAACAAAGGCGAAAGTGGATTGAGCTGCGATAGAGATGAAAGAAAGCCATTCCTCAGTCCAATTTGTGCCCACTACCCTACTTCTATTAAGCGGATTTAGCAATAGAAACTGACGCTTTTTTTTTCTTCTTTTTCTTTTAAGTGAAGCGTGAACGTAATAAGATGGCACGTGATCTCTGATCAGCACTGATTCTTATTTGTTTAATTCTCGGATAGATTTCAATCAGGTAGAACAAAGCGTTACTGATACAGGTTATAATGATGGAGGCTTAAGATATAGGATTACAGCAACAAAAAGGAAGAACAAATAAATTCGGTATTCAATACAATTTCTTACAGATTCATTGCTCCTTCCTGTATTATGTATGCATATCCGTGAATAAAATTTTTGTACTAGATTTCATGATTGTTGAAATTTAAAATTTTATAAAATTTTCAATAGTATACATTGTCTGAATGTGAAATCTATTCAATGAATTGAATTGAATTATATTTAACTAGAAGTTAATGTCACGCATTGTTTAGTTTCTGAAAATTCTTTATGAAAATTTTCACTTTTTTGGTAAACCTTTGTTTTTTCACCTATGCAGAATTGCTTAAGTGAAATTTCAACAATTTTTTTAAAATATTTTTTTTTTTTTTTCATTTGAGTCATTGTTAAACATTTTATTACTTCTTAAGCTTGTTTCGTACGAAAATCTAATCTATGTACGAGTCCAATTAAAATTATCCTGTTTTGCATTTAAATAAATTAAAACAGCTGTGCTTAAAATAAAGCTTGATTCCCTTATTGTTGTTGTCCTAACACTGAATATAATAGGTTTTCATATTCTGTAAAAGTACTTGGAACAATATAAAATGTTAAAATCTCAAAAGATAAATATATCCAAGATTCATTTATCAATTACGCTTGTATATACAACACGTATTTACCTGCATCTCATTCTATGTTCTACACATTTTTTCAATATGTATGCACAAGATATCACGTGAAAAATCATTTAAAATACCATTAATTAATTACAATAATGCATAATATTTCTCTATGCATCTCTCCAATAGAAAAATAATTCGACAGTATTCACGAATATCACATTTCATACAATTTCCTGCGAATATTAATTCCAGGAAACTTGACAATCTCAAGGTTGAACGTCAACTGCAATTTAATATCTAGGCAATAACGACTACATCCCTTTGATTCCGTCACCCTATTGTCCGCTTAAGTATACACCATCAATATCAAAGCTCCAACTCATAGTCACCGTTACTATTTTGGGAACTGGAAATGCCAGAGTTTTACGCATAACATCTGGAACGTATACGAAATTCTTTAACAAAAACTTTCTGATTATAATGAAAGGATTCTGCCGATATTAATTAAGTCTCTACTTATGCCTTCAAAAATTAATAACCACGGGTGAATGAGGACTAGTTTCCAAATCTCAGATGATAAATTTGAAGGTTCTTAATAAGCACAAATATAAAAAAATCTTATAAAGATTTGGAAACTAATCACTTTTAATTGACTTAATTTTTTTTCCAAATACTTTTTACTTTTATTAATGCTTTTAAAAACTTAATTATTAAACCTTTCTACTCGAGGGCTCCGGAGCGGAGCCGTTTAAAATTTGTCTTCAAGCTCGAGGGCTCCGCTACGGAGACAATGCAAATAACAATATGAATAATGCGCTTCTTTTAATGCGTATATCAAACTTACATGTGAATATGATCTTTTCACTAAAATTAGTACTTGTTTCCAAATTCAACAGGTTAGTACTTGTTTAGGTTCAATAGGTTGTAACAAGTTAAAGAATTAGTACTTGTTTCCGAATTCAATAGAAAATTTATAACATGGCTAATTGGTTGGTTGTTATACTTTGAAGGCACATAAGCCAGTTTCGACCAAACTCCGCCAAAAAATTAATAATGTTTCTGGAAGAGTAAAACCAATAAAATTAGGATATCATAAAACAAATTATAGACATTTAAGTCTCTACTTATGCCTTCAAAACTTAATAACCACGGGTGAATGAGGACTAGTTTCCAAATCTCAGATGATAAATTTGACAATGCAAATAACAATATAAATAATGCGCTTCTTTTAATGCGTATATCAAACTTACATGTGAATATGATCTTTTCACTAAAATTGCTACTTCACTAAAATTAGTACTTGTTTCCAAATTCAACAGGTTAGTACTTGTTTAGGTTCAATAGGTTGTAACAAGTTAAAGAATTAGTACTTGTTTCCGAATTCAATAGAAAATTTATAACATGGCTAATTGGTTGGTTGTTATACTTTGAAGGCACATAAGCCAGTTTCGACCAAACTTCGACAAAAAATAACTCGAGAAAAGTTGTAATAAAAACGAGGTTATTTGCGTATCATAAGGGCAAAAATAACTTATATTAATCCAATAAAAACATATTAGCCAGAATAATCTCCATTACCAGAGGAATCCTCTGATGACAGAGTCTGATTCTGATACTGGTTCGGCGGTGGTGTATTTTTAAATTTTTGTCAATTAAGTAACCTCATCTTTGGAATTCTGTTTATGTTAATCAATAGTCTTATGGGTTTTTTCTTACAATTAAATTTTATTTTGAATATAGTTTGACATTGGGTTGTATTTTGCGAGGTACAAACCAGGAATGATATTAAAGATGCTGATATAGTACATCAAGACTACAACGTCAGGTATTCCAACATGCGACCAAAAACAGTTACGTATGCGATCCGACATGAAATCATAAATTACCTTAATACATTGAGAACTATATGTAATATTACTGATTTAAAACTTTAATAATAACAAATATTAAAGATTTTTCTTATTTAAATACCTAGCTCATTTCTTATCTCTATAAAATTTCTTATTTCAAAATTATAACTTCCCGACCTATTTAATGAATTAAACAACTTTGCTCGAAAAGAAATCACGTATTATTGTTCTACAACATTTTTGCTTAATTACTATCGTTTAAATTAATAAAATTTTATATAATATTAGTTCACTCAAGTATTTTTGCCCTTCAAATATTTTACCTCATTTTCCAGTTAATTTTACTTAACACTAATGAATAGAATTAACAATATATCATACTATTTTTTTTTTCTTATCCCACTTGGCAAGCAGTAATATCTAGGCCAACTCCAAGAACCCATGGGATTCGTCTCATGGAAAGAGGGAGGGGGAGCTTCTGTTGTGATGGAGCACTCATAGGTAGAAGTCTGACTTGGCTCAGTGACGCTGAAGAAGGACAGTGCCTTAAAGGAGGACTTTTAGGGGAACTACCCGCATTTGTGTATCATATGGGGGAGAAAACCCAAAACTCCCCCATATAGTCCCACTAACGAGAAAAGATGTTGAACATCACAAACGTCATCGTGTCTCCTAGTTTTTTGAAACAGTGTCTACAACAAAGCCGCCGGCAGATTGAATCTCCGCCCTAATGCTCACCAGCGGCGAGCGTTGCCACTAATCCACTCAACATATAACATATCATATAGCATACAATATAGTAAAAATTATACAATATCACAATATAACATAAAATATTTATTTTATAAATATCCCACTTATATAAAATCTTAAATTCAAAGAAAAGATAGAACTTAACTTATTCTTAACAGCTTTCAAATCAAATCAGTCATTTTAAGTAAGCAACTCTATTTAAAATATCAATTTATCAAATATCAATAATAAATAGATATTTTTCTTATTTATAATTTTTATTATTTATCAATAATACAATTTATAAATATCAATAATAAATTTATTTTCTTTATAAATATTTAAAATATCCATTTATCTTTGAATGCAAAAACATGCTTAGAAATAAGCTGACAGCAAGTTTATAGATTTACAACAAACTTCAATAAATTTTACTTATCTCTAAAATGTATGTGAGATACAGGTAATGTTATATAAATATTCGCAACAACTGAATACTGATAAAATGTAATTTAACAAAAGAGATATAATCCGTAGATTTAAAACATAAAGAAGGAATATCTAAAAACAATTTAACGAAATTTATATGTATAGTTTACTAAAATCAAATAAATTAAATAACATTTAGCATATTCTCTTTCGTTTAAAATAGAAAATTGCCAGACAGTATATCTAGCATCATTTTGTTTTCATTCTTTTTGCATTTCAGTTTCTTTTTGTCTGGGTTCATAAGCAGATATAGCTGATTATTATTATTATTTATTCTTAATAACTTTCAATCAAATCAAAATTTTTACATAAACAACTGTATTTAAAATATTCATTTATATTTGAATGCAAAACAAGCTTAAAAATAAGCCTACAGCAAGTTTATAGATTTACAACAAACTTCAATAAATTTTATTTATCGCTAAAATTTATATCAGTATTTTGATTTAATTTTACTTATCTCTGAAATTTATGTGAGATACAGATAATGTATATAAACATTTGCCACAATTTAATACTGGTAAAATGTAATTTAACGAAAGAGACATAATCTGTAGGCTTAAAACATAACGAATGAATATCTAAAAACAAGTTAACAAAATTTATTTCTACAGTTTACCGAAATAAAATAAATTAATTTAGCATATTCTCTTTTGTTTAAAATAGAAAATTGCCAGGCAGTATATCTAACATCATTTCGTTTTCATTCTTTTTTGCATTTCAGTTTCTCTATGTCTCGGTTCATAAGCAGATATAGCTGATTATTATTTATTTATTTATTTACTATTTATTGCACGACGGAAGAAGGTATTTTAAAAATATTAACAATATTCCTCGAAGTCATCCCTTCTCTGCGGAATTCCGCGTTGAAGATTAATACTTTACAAAACGTTATTCTAGCAAGCGTTATTCTTACAAAGCGTTATTTTAGCTGAGTTGATGCTATTTAATCCCCAAGAAAAATTGAATCATAACTCCGAATCGCTGTAAATCTCTTCTTTAGATAAAAAAAATATATATAAATTATTTCCGATAAAAATGCGCCCGGATAAAATATGCTTCCCAATCAAGATTTAAAGCACACACGAAGTAAAAAAAAAATGTAATCCCATCTCTTTGAGTTGTTTCTTTTCAATACATCTCGAATCAAAACACCAAACATATATGTATTGCTTTATTCTCCATCACTGAAAAGATTTATAAAAATAAAAAATAATAAAATAAATTTTAAATAGAAAGAAAAGCTTATTTCAGAAAACATAAAAAGTCACTTAAAACTCCTACTATATCTTTTTATACTTTAATCAAGTTAGAATTCTTAATTAAACACAAGAACGAAAAAGAAAAAACTCCCCCAAGTTTAAGAGGTCGGGATTAAATCACGTATCTAATTAGAGATTTCTCCTAGGTAAGAAAATGTGTGTAAATTGGGCGTGCGCTTTTATTTCCACACTCCAATAACCAACTTGGTAGACGTCTTAGTTTCTTCGCACAAGTTATTTAAAAAAGAAAGGCGTTGTTTACTTTCCCCTAGAACTAATGCAGAAATTTTTTTTATTACTTCAACAAGCTTGAGGACATTTATACAACTAGATTAGCCACGTGAAAAACTGGATAATTTTTGTCGGAAATAAAATTACTTTTTCACATTTATTTCGATAAGAATTTTAAAACATTAAAGATTCGGACCTTACTCGATTCGTCTTGTTTTATTTTATGTATCTTTAATTGCTTGTGTATAAACTTATTATTTTTACACATCTTTTGTTCACTTTCCGAATATTTCATGCCCTAAAGCATTATTTGTTTTTATAACCCGTCTTTACATTTAATTTCAATAGGCGAAATATTGATGTATTGGTTATTGGGTGTTTTAAAATTCAAGGACATTGCGCCCAATGGTAATGCGCGTAGCTAGCGTGTAGTAATGCCCAGGTTCAAATTCGGTGGCGTTGTCCGTTGCCGTCACTGCTTTCAGAAATGAGAAGACTCGATGGCAATTGCCATAACTTGTGCAAAACATCTAGCATTAATAGTCAGGTTTTTGGTAGAATTTTTCCTTGTTTTCTCCCATATGACACGTAAATGCGGGTCAGTTACCCTAAAAGCCTCCTCATCATCCATCGTTGAGCTGTTCGTGGCATGCATAAGTAGAACACAAGATCCGCCGATGTTGCTCATCAAAAATGCTCAGCATTTGTGCAATATGCACGTAAAATGCGACTTTTTAAAATTGACTATTTATCACTGATAATTCCACTACGGTGGTTCAACGCAGTAATGCCTTTAACATGTTCCTTAACATGCAGCAATGCCTTTCGAGAAGATCTCATGGATAACTGCATCCCATTTAAATGTGACATTAAAAAAATTATTAAGGTCCATACAAGCATCTGATCGTCACTGTTAAAACGTTTTGTCGCAATCGTCAACCATAAAAATTGTAAAAATGGTGACTGCAGTGAATACCAGCACCAGGAATAGAAGATCTTCATATCAAACATTTTCCTTGCCCTATAATTCATATTCTTTTTGTTAATAGAAGTCTAGAGACGGTCTGCTTTTTTAATATAGTTTTATTGTATTTACATCCCTGATTGTGTTAACATACATTTAGTTTGTGTTTTTGTAACATACGTTGAGTCCTTAGCGCTTACATTTTTACTAGAATAGTTTTTCTACATTTGAATATATATATTTAACGTCAGTGGTCCTCGTGTTCCACTTATGTGTGCACAAACAATCCACCAAAGGTTGATGAGGGTTTAACTTCAGGGTAGTATTAAAATAGACGACTTTAAATTAAGGAAGAAAATCAAGATAGCTTTAGATAGCAAGAAATTTAAGAGACATTTATTCAAACAGTCATAATCGCCATAGAGTCTTCTCATCTCTAAAAGCAATGACTGCAACGGACGCAGCCAGGATTCCAACCTGAGCCCTCCTGCAACATGTTATTTTACATATCTTACCAATAAGCCATGAGTTGGACAACATGAAGTATTCAATAATAGATAAAAACTAAAAAGATAAACCATAGAGACCATCGTACTTATATAAATAAATTATTTTAAAAGGAGAACAGTGAAAGAATTTCTAAAATTTTTCCTTTGTTCATGTTATTAGTTATAGCGCTAACTTCATTTCGGCGTTCCTCTTCTAATCAGGACGAATATCATGAAACAGGAACAATTAATGACTCATAGACTAGAGTTTTTAATCATTCATGAGTCACTATGATCATTAATCTGTATCTATATAGGGATGCTCATCTTCAAATTATGAGGCCCCTATCCTATACCAGCTCTAAATAATTTATGGATATAGGCTGTTCAGATGATCTGACTCACAAAATTAATCATTATTAAAGACAAAATGATGCATGTGAATTTTTGTGTAACAATTTTGTCCTCAACTACAATAGAGGCTGATAAAATATGGGAATATTATATTTTTGATAATTTTTTTTTATCAATCTTGCCCCCTCGATTAGAATAAAAAAAGCAGCAACCCTCCTTGAGATTTTGAAAGACATCGGAAATCAATTTCTTGAATATTTCATGAGTGGGAAAGCTCTAAGTATTTTCTCGCTTTAACATCTCAAAATTGCCATTACGGACATCGAGGGTGGGAAAACGCAAGGGTGTTATTTACGCATTTAAAAATAAAAATTCGATACTTTACTTTCCAATTCATAATCATATCAGAAATAATTACGATATGTGTATGTTATAATATACATACAATGTCTACGTTACAATCATTTCAAATTATTTCTCCTTTCCCTTTTAGCAATTCAAAAACTACCCCCCAATGGTGGGAAAAAACGTTATTTATGCATTTAAAAATAAAAATTCAAGATTTTATTTTGTAATCATACTAGAAATAATTACAATATGTCTACGTTACAATATACATACAATGTCTACGTTGCTATCTTTCCAAATTATTTCTCCTTTTCCTTTAACAATTCAAAACTACCATTACGGTATCTTACTGTGCAACGTATTTATGCTTCTATAATAATTCAAAGCAAATTATTTTTAATTTATAACTTATTTATCCTTACCTTTAATACATATAAACATTTATTTTAATTTTATTTTTATAAAGGAGCAAAAAATATGAAGTTAATTTGATATTGAGAACAATATTTAATGTATAAAGTATGGAGAATCCTTTCATTACAAATTAAACTTTTCATTTCTCGCTTTCAAAAATCATTACAAATTAAACTTTTCATTTCTCGCTTTCAAAAATGTAATACAACTCAAAAAACTCAAAACTGCATTTTATTCCAGAAACAAAATGATTTAGTGTTGGTTTATGAACAAATACTACATAAATAGTTGCTAAATTAACCATTATGTTGAGTCATATGGCGTTTTACATTTAATTTTAATACAATTAGGCTTTAATCTTTTTTCCACTCCTGTAAATTTAATTCCCATGTAATTAATTCTCCTGTAAATTTAAATGCATATTTTGAAATTCAACTAGTTATGAAATATTTCATGTTATATAAATGGAATAAAACATTAAACGACGTATAATTAAATGTGTTAAGCTTTATATGAATGTCCTTTTAATTACACCTACGCATCTATATTTGAAAATATAAGAGCACTTCTATTCATATGAAATTTCTATTTTTATCAACCTTTAGCAATAATGTCTAACGAAATTATCGACAGCATTGCCTTGCAAAATTCGCGATTTGAAAAAGATAATTATGGAAAAGTAGCAAATTATCTGCCAAGTTCCAGCACTTTCCTGATAATGTTTCGCTGAAAATGGACAAGCCTTCCGCAAAAATTTGTCAAAATTAATATGAGTTTCAAATTGCTCCTAAATACTACGACAAGTTCCAACATGTTTGACTATGTAGTTCCAGGGCATGAATTCAAGGTACTAGTATTATGCTTGATATTTAAAGAATTTGCAATTCAAATATCCGAGATAATCAACGTTGTCAAAAATTTTGCACAACATTACACGGACGCTGACGCTAAATTTTTAATCATATACATTTCTGCACATAACTTTATTGAACAGAGCATGCCAAACTAGAAGAATTAATGCGACAGTCGCTGTAATGCCATGTAAAAATCCCAAATTAAGAAAATACTTTTTACAGGAAACATGTACTATTTTATTATTCTTGTTTTAACTAAACGTAAGGAAGCAATATTTCAGTATAAATGCTCTTTTAAAATGTATTTATGTAAATTCTTGTTTTACTAAATAATGAGGATGACCCATTAGACGATGACGTGAAGAAGGAGAAAAACTACAACTTCCTTTTTTAAGAAAGTTTTGAGACACCATGACACCATTATTTCTTATTAAAAAAAGTGATTTAATTCATTAAATAATTATCAAAAAATTTTAACGGTCTTATTTTTAAATAAATATATATAATGTAATTATAATTATAAAAGATGAATATAATTTTTTTTATAAATATTAAAACTTTTATTTTTTATATTTTTCACTTACCATACCACTAACAAAATTTATTAATGTGTGACTTTTGACCAATTACAAAATCCATTATATAAAATAATAATGCGTATCAACTATAAACATGCAAAAGTATATATTTTTTTTCTTTGCCTTCAATAAAGCATTTCAATAGTTTCTTTAAATAAAAATTATTCTAACTGAAAAAAAAAATTAGCAACTGTTGAAGAAATACTTACTAATTCCTAAACAATGAAAACAAAGAACTCATAATATGTAAGAACCTATCATATTTTATTCTATGTGTTAATATTGTTTCATAAATACCGTAAAGTTATACTGGATAAGTTATTATCCTAAAAACATGGAAATTTAAAATCGTTTCAAGATGCTATAGCAAAAATTATGAGGATGAATTCTCTATATGGTGGTGGTGGTGGTGGTGGTGATTATTATAATAATAATAATAATAATTTTTATTATTTTTATGAAAATAAAAATAAAAATAAAAATAATAATTATCATTATTATCATTATTATTATCATTATTATTATTATTATATGTGCTTTATTATTCTTTTAATTATTTTGGAGAATCCCAGAATATCTATAAATACATAATATAAAAAAATAAGTATATTGTCTAACAAAAAAATTAAGGAATTTTTCTTCACTTTTAAAAATGCGTTATTAAAGAAATTATTTTAAAAACTGAAGAACACTTTTGAATTAGCTAGAGATATTTGAATTATCCTTTATATTAAGTTGGGGAATATATATATTCATATTCTATAAACACCTATGTCGCCATTCTACTTATTAGCATCTCCTAAAATTGCCCTATATTGCAAATATTTCTCCAAATCATTTTAACGTATAAAAATAGAAATTCAAGTTTTAATAATTATTAAATGCCAATTACGGAAGCTACAAGGTTCATAATCATTGTAAATGTTAAAGCGTGGCATTTGTGAATAATTTCCTACTAATGGATATTTTAGACCTTTTACCAACAGATTTTCGATTTGTTTTTAATGAGATTTACATATAATTTTTTTATTTTTTAAAAACTTGTACTACAAAAACTGTAACTTAAGTCTTTCAAATATTCATTATCATTTTTAAAATTGTTTATCAATTTATAAAAAATAGTAAACTTTTAATTACAGCTTAAAAAATTTTAAAAGTCATGAAATAGCCAGGAAGAAAATTGCCAAAATATTATTACAGATAATAAAAATAATGCAGAATTAGCAATTATTGATAACTTATATTGCTATAGTAAGTATCATGGTAAGTGCTATTGCTATTGCTATAGCGAGTGAATGATTCATATATTATTATTCCATGCACTTTTTAATACTCTAACGCAAGTTTTAATGTAAGCACTTTGTTAAGCCTATTGAATATGCAAACAAGAGCAAACTCATTAAAATTCCCTGTTATAATTCTTAGATTATTTACATTTTCCTTCAATGTTCATCAGTTTGTTTCAAAATAAGCAAAAATGCCCGAGAAAGTGCAAATGTATTCTCTTTCAAATGAAAATAATCTGAAAGCCTTCTTGTAGCAATAAGACCTTGCAACGTTTGAGAATTCGTTAGCCATTAACGTCAGCGAATTTATTAATACCATTCATTTTATGTTTCTAAGGCTACAAAAAGAACCCCGGTCTTTCAATCATTCATCAGATGCAACTTGTTACAGTACTTAATCGGATCGTAAATATCACCGGAATGGTATCGATGGATATAATGATACTTTCCTCCACTCCAGAAAATAAAGTCCTTGTTTGGGAAGGTTCCTGTCCCTCCTAAAACAGTTACCTTTGCAACAGGGGATGCTTTCGTAGATAAGGCGAACAGGGCGGTACAATTTATCGATCGACCGACCGAAGACAGGTTGCGAGGCAAAACGGTTTAGCAATATCATTAAAAAGTGCAACTTTTTTGCCCTTCCGTTCCCCCAGCAAGCAACAGCGCACATTCTTAGAAAAGCAAAGAAACAAGACTTATTTCCTCTGCAGATCATTATGCGTTCTGGAATTAGAAGTTCCCAGTGCAGATGATTGCAAAAAGAATCATTAAAAAATCAGAATCAATTTTCTCCACATATAGTAAGAAGCAAACCTGAAGGATTTTAGGAAGCAAGCAGGAAGATTTGCAATCAAACCCATTACATGCAAGTTTACATTTTTTTTTTTTTGAGGGAACGGGGTTAATTATTAATAAATAATTAAATTCCCACATGTATGACTACTATGAAGTAGTTGCATAAACAAGTTATTAATTCATCACTAATTATTTTTTAAAAGATAATAAAGAGCCTTATTTTATAATATTAAAATAAGAGGAAGTTTTCGGGGTTTTTTCTATTTTTTTTTTTTTATTAAAATTTATTTTCTGGTAAAGAGTTTTTGCCTATGTGCATCTAAACTATTAATATATAAAAATCTGAATCGGTTGAAAATAATGAAACTTATTTCACGATATCCTAATAATTGAATGGCCTACACCTCTGTACATATGTATTAAATCTGACTACGGAAAAATAATGCACAAGAATCAAATTAAAAATGCAAAGTTAAATCAGATTAAAATGCAGAAATATAATCCCTAGAAAATTCAACATTCTCAACACTTAGGCAAAAGAAACGATTTGAGTTTGAGTCAGATCTTTAAATGTTATAATTTGTTGGCTTGAAATAAAGATAACGCAACCAACTTGTATAAATTTCACGGCCACGGTTTATATTGATTGCAATGTAAAATTTCAAATGTAAGGGAATCATACAATATAATTATCGCATGTTTTTATGTAACGATCAATTAAGAAACAACGAAAGACATAATGAAATTTAACATGTTAACTATAATTAATTATATGAGATTTGTCCTAAAAATTTATAATAAGTGAATTACATTGGTAATTTACATAATGAAATAAAACATAATTATGATTAATCAGTAGCTGTAACTTTCCACTGACAACTGTTTGCAGTTGTGGATCTAGTTTACTAGTGGAAATTATCAACAGCGACTTCAAATGACCAACAGATGGCTTGGATCTGCAAATATTTTTATATGGAGAACGTTTTTTCACACAGGTAAATAGTTCCAAAAGCGGAAAAAAAGCCACGATACACCCACCACTCGTGCCTTAGATTCGGCTAGTTCAGAACGAAAATTTACGCGTAATTGAAAACTACAGCATGTTGGTATGATGAGCTAGCTCGATCTTGGCCCTTAATACTTACTGTATATTGGTCAGTGTGGCCTTCAGGCTAAAAAGTTTGGAGATCCCTGCTCTAATCGATCCAGCTATGGAGAAGCGCAGACACTAAGAATTAGAAGAAAGTTTCAAGTCTCCAAGCAATCTTGCTGGCTCCATTCGATGTTAAAAAAAAAAAAAAAAAAATTGTGAACCATCGAAGTAGAACTTTTTTTCTAGCAAAATATAAACTTTAACATTTAAATTTTTAACGCCTTGAAAGAAATTAACGCCCTATCGTTAGTTGATAATAAAATGCTAGAATTATATATTACAATTTAGCAGCACCAACAAATTTCAATATAAAAAAAAATGTCCATCAAGCAAATTTCTATTATAGAACTTCATCCGAAGGCACAAATAAAACCAGTTGCTAGGTCTCGAAATGTTTTTGGAATCGAAAGGATCAACTTTTTATACTCCAGAACTTAACTACAAAAAACCTTCCCTCGTCAATTTCGCAAAAACTATAATTGAATAATCTAGTCCACTGGAAAGACTAATTTGAATCTAGCAACTCGTAGTTTATTCATTTGCTTCAGCCTTAAAAGGATAGACTTAAATAATGAAGACAGTATATTTAATTAGTTCAGCTCGGACGCTTAATTTCATTCTTCGATAGATAAATAAGACCTGACATTTCGTAAATTTGGTACATAATTCTGTCTCTGCAGAACAACGCCTCCAACTATTTCGCAGAAAGCAATCAAAATTTCAAATACTTCTCTTCAGATGAGGTCTTTATTTGTTGGTGACGGAGACAATTATTTAAATTGTATTTAAAATACGAAGGTCTGGCCTTTGTTAAATGTAATTTTATTTTCAAATAGATGTATTAGATGCAATTCCCAATTTCGAATGTAATTGAAGATTTTGAGAATTACTACACTCTGATATAAATGACAAATATAGAAATTTATTTAAGAAAATATATTTTAAGTATTTCTATTAACAAATACTTTACTTTCTTGTGTAAAGATGAGATTAAAATCGATGCAGTTTCAGAAATGTATACATTAAAAATGCTTTCTAATTATAATTTATAAATATTATATTATAGATATTTTTTTTTTTTTTTTTTATATCACAAGAAATAGCAATCTATACAAAAATTATTTTATTCAACTAAAATTCAATTTGTCAGATAAAAAGTCTAAGAAGATTAAATTAAATATTCATCAATTGTGCATATTAAACGATTCTTTTTAAAACTGATGCATACAATTCATTTCTTCTACGATGTATTTTCTTGAAATAATTCGAATAAAATATTTCACAGTATGAACAGAATAAATGAATATTACTAAATGCTTATTAGAGGTCTGTTTATGAGTCAGGAACTGCGTAATTGTTCAAATATAGTTCGTTACAAATTGATCGCGCATTCCCTTTTTTCGAGATACTCAAAGCCATTTTATCATAAAGCGAAAATTTAAATAGCTCATTTCTAAATTCGAGTTTATTTACCACAACGTCTTAAAGCTCTGAATCTTCAACTAAATGCTTCATTTCAATTCCTTTAACTACACATTGGCTCGTTTTTTATTTCATTTAGTTATGAATAACATTTATTATCATATTTCCGAGAGCTTTGAATAAGAATGCTTATAACTGAATTTATAAACGTTAGCTCTATCAATTCATTCAGAGAAGCCTTTTTGCAGATCGCATATGCGCATCGTAACTTAGTCGCGAAGCGCACAAAAACCTCGAAAAATATCCAATGTATATTTCCAATGCATATATTGATATATCCATTTTAATATCCAATGTATGTATCTAAAAATATCCAATGTATATATATGTATATTCCAATGAAATATTTCGAATATATATTTATCTATACATGTTTATATATATAAAAAATTAAATAACAATAGATAGTTAAAAGTAAATAAGAAATACCATGCAGTATATTACAATAATTTAATGCGCATTTTAGCATTTTGTTCGATTTTTGTAGTAATCAAGGGCAGAAATGATTAATTTCTTTTTTTGTACCTAAACATGCTTCTTCACAAATACGTTTTGATCCAAATAGGCTTCAGTATTTTAATTACCTAACAACAACCACGTCAACTTTGTACAGTGCTATTTTAAAATGCAACATGATCCTAAACCATTAACATTGTAGAAATAAAACAAATTCGTAGATATCATCTATCATTGGCTGTCACGTTATTGTTTGATCTCCTTATCGTTTGATCTCCTAGTCTGCAACAAATTAGAAAACATGGAATACAATATTTTTTAATACTTAAATGTTTTCTTTTTTTATTAAACTAAAGTGTATCATGTTTTTCTGTTTTAATCTTTCATCAAAAATATTTTTTTTTTTTTTTAAGTAAAATGGGTATATAATGAGACGGTCTGTGATCTCTGCATTCCTGCTTCAGTCTCTAAGAATCTATTAAAAGTAATGTCCATAATTTAATTCCATGGTACTAATTCCACAGAACTAATAGAATTTTCCTAATTCCGAATTGACGAGTTCTATGACAAGGATTGTTACATTTAGTATCACAATAAAAAATCTTTCGCTATAAATGTTTTACACAATCTTTATTTTGAATATTTTACTATTGAAAATGTTTTTCTTCGAGATAAAAATTCCTCAGACAATTTTGGAGCAAATAGGCATCATATGCAATTGGTCCTGATACAGGCCTGAATTTGAAAGAACTACTTCCTTTGACGTCATTGGTGGTCAGTGGTCTCCAATTCTCCTTAACTTTCGCTGGAGATTCTTTGATATCATTTCGCATTTTACTTTCTTATCAGTTACGTCAGAGACAACTTGAATAAAACTATTTTTGTAAAACGATTTATAAAAATTCATAGATTTGATTCTTACGACGATAGCAATCTTTTTACTTTTTATTACGTAATACTTTAATTTATAGCATTTAAAAAATTACTATAGATTAAAAAATGCTTAGGACGACATTAAATAAATGTTTTGGTAGGTTGTTTTTTTTAACTGAAAATTAAGCATTTAGTACATTGGATACTCGCAAGAAACCCGTCCAACTTAGAAGCCTTAACTTGTAGGTAATTTACATAAAAATTATAATCTTTTAAGTTATTTATAAGTACTTAAAAATCCTCTTTACACTGCATCATCCAAATACTCAATGTATGTTAGAAATGACCTTGGATTATTACAACTTAAAAATATATTCATAAATGGAGCAGCAAAAGCTTGATAAAATTGTTTTATACAATTTTTTTTCATTTTGAAACGTTTTTTAAAAATTTATAATCTAAAAAAATAATGATTTAATGCATAAAAAAATATCAAGTAGTAAAAAAAAATTTATTAAAAAATACAATTTGAAATACGCGTAATGCTCTTAAAGTTTACATAGCGGAATTTTATGCTGAACTAAACTAAGCAGTCAAATGAAGCAAGACGAAATTTTTTTTCCCTTTCCCTTAATAAAAAAATGTCTTGGAATAATTTTGAGTCAATAAAAACAACATATAAGGCTTAAGATAAAATAACTTTGTCAAGAACTTACAGTAGAGTGTTTCTGTTAACTAATTGAAAAAAAAATGAAAATGGAGAAATTTTCCATAAATCATTATTGATGTAATAAAAATATGACTGCATCGGGGCGGAGGTCATATCGGCTATGAGCCCTATAAAAATATAACTTAAAAAAAATATACTTAAACCATATTAAATTATAACTTTAAAATCTGGAGATATTTTGAAGTAACAAATAATTTCGACTGCATTTTTAATTTTTTTCTCTTTTACTTTGTTTGTCCAAGACATTTTTCTATTATTTTGAATAAAACTGACGTTTTTTTAAATGTTTATGCAAAAGTTAAACATAAGAGTTTACCATCCACAGGAATATTAAAAGGAGCAAAGAAAATTCGATTTGTCCGCGGGAGCTTAAGAAAAGTTGAATAAAGTCTTCAAATTTCAGCATACTCAAAATAAATTCTTTTTGAATAGCATTTTACTAAGAAAATGTGGATGCAAAATATAAAGGGAAAGGGAAGTGGAAATTGACTTCAGGTGTATAAATTTAAAATTTCATATTTTCAAAAAGAAAAACAGCTTGCAGCGAAAGCATGCGAGAATTTCAAGTATGGAAGAACTATTTTCTGAATACCGCCATGCAGAAAAAGGTGCAATATATGCAAAACACCACAGTCAATCTGAATTCACAAAACATGATATAGTACAACGACTAAAACAAGATAGAAATTCGAAGGAAAAAATGTCTTACAGCTCACAATAATATTCTTCTAAGAAATTGAGTCTCGTATGTTCAGATTGATAAATTCAAGCACACGCTTTCCGATATTTTTAGAGGAATTCGAAATAGGAATTGTGAGTTTGGTCTAGTCTTGTCTGCTAAGATAAATGTTTAGTTTGATATTTATTTTTAAAAAATACAAGTTTTGCAAACTATCAAGAAATTCTGCCATTCACAATTGTTACTTAATTATGAATAGGGTATTCATCTGCACATGCATGTTGCAGCTATCAAAAACTAAGAGCAAGAATATTTTGGATCGAAACCTTCAAAATTTGTGGATTCAGTCTAATTTAATTGTCTGGAATATTTTTAAATACTGATTATTCAGAAACTTTATTAGGATTTTTTTTTTCTTGTGGGTGGACTACATAAGTGGAACCGCGGACAAGTGGAGGGAGTGGAGGGAAAAATTAGGCAAAACTGGAAATCTTATGCACTGCTAAAGAGTTTGCTTTTGACATTCACAGTAAAGAACCGTTTTAACAGGCATTAAATGGATCTGGTTTGGCCTTAGCATGCCGAACCGACAAACGAATCAAATCAGAATTTCACGTGTCGTCTCCAGATACGAAATTTGATAAGTTTTTAAACGAAAAATACAACCATTTCTTAGAGTGTTACTTCCAAATTATGGTGTTACTAAGAATCAACGTTGAATCACTGATATAGTGCTCCATCTGTAAAAGGCTCAATAAGTTCAAGTTCATAAGATCTATGAATTGCCCCATAGAAACGGATGCACCATGCCCTTAGGAAAAAGGAGAAAACAGTCATCCAGTTGACTAACATTTGATGAACAAATATAATAAGAGTGTTTGGAGGAATGGGTATCGAAATGAATCTACAATATCCGATAGATTAGCAAACATCTTATTTTTTGCCTTTTGCCCCAAAAAATGCATTTTAATTACTTTGGAGTGCAAAAGAAGTTAACAGAGATTGATTAATTAATTATAGTTATTCTCAGCATCATGTCCAATATAATGTATGCATACATTTTGATATACCACATGCTCATTGCCCTGTTAAACTGATTTAAATAGTTAAATGATAGAAATTTTCAATTCCTGTTTTTCTCTTGTATATCTTCTTACAAAATAATTTTTGCTGTTGTAGAGTAATATCAATTAAACCTTATCCGTGAAACAGTTTTCGATCTAACTATTCAGAAATTTAACTTCGGATGCAATGACATACAAGTGTACATTCAAACCTGTGTTTGCAACAATTTTAAAAAATCTTTTATGCGGTAAATAGGGACCGCATAAAGAAAGTCCCACATAGAAAATATGTAAATCAAAACCTCACGATATAGCTAGAAATGGGTTTTCCAAACAAGGAAAAACTGAATCAAAATATCCATTAAAACTCTTCATCGTAATTATACGCGAATTTTCTTGTAGAGAACTGGTTCAAAATCACTTACACGTCACTTGAAGATGCTACCTAGCATCTAATAAAATTATTAATGTAATGATATAATATCGGAGGGGCAATCTGTCGGATTATTTTTAATTTACATGCTATTTTGACAGCTAATCTGTTGTTTTCTTTTAGATTACATTTTTATTTATAATATGCATTTGATGGAATTTTGTTTATGTACTGCATAAAAAAAAGGGACAGCATTAAAAATAGGTTTAAGTGACCTTGAATTTAAAAAAATATATTAATTGAAAAAGGAATTAAATCAACTGGGCAACTATATACTACAAAATCCCTTAGCAAAAAAAGAACCTATCTTAAGTCGGTGATAATCATTCTCATATTCTATGTAATAGCACTACGGTCCCACTTGTGACTGTAAAGTTAGCATGCAGGAGGGTAAAGGTTCAAATATATTATTGTAATGCATTGCAGTCATTGTTTTTACAAATGAGACTCCATGGCGATGATAGCAACATGTGAAAGTGTCTTGCATTGACAGTCAAGCTATTCTGGTGGAAATTTTTTTCTTCTACGCAAAAAGAAATGCAATTATTTCCCTACCCCGTAATCGTCGGGACTGTTCATGACATACATGGATACACATATATAATTATAAAATTATTACTATGAAAATATAGCAATCTTAAGTAACAAAATGATGAAATTCGAAAAAATTCCATAAAAGAACTCACCACGTGTGTAAAAAGAATTGGAATGCTTTGAAAGAAATTTTTAATTCCTAATTTATTAATAACATTCACAGATTGTATACGTGGGTATTATTTAATTTGTGCATTTGTTTTCCAATTTTTTTTAAACCCATTGCATTGCTATCAATATAAAATAAATAAAACGCAACCTTACAAAAAAAAAAAAAAAACTTTTTTTCCCTATTAAAAAAATCGTCTAGTTTTAAAAACGTTTTTAGTTAATAGTCTTTAAAAACGCATCTCTTTTTAGACAGACACTTCTGTCTATGGGACAAATGAATCCCGGACTTTTTTTGTTTCACCCCAGCCATGTCTTGCAAATGCACTTGAGTCTGTGAAACATCGTTACTGTCCGGGGATTAAACCAGGTTTGTTGCTGACGTCAGTAACAGCTCTACAGTCCAGACGTCATTTCTTTTATTAGCATGCTTTTACAATATAGATCTCTAAAATGCAACTATCTCTTTGAAAACGGAGTTAATTTACTTTTAAGCATAGTATAATTATACTTCCAGAAGATTTATAATCAATATTAATAATGTTCCTTACATTACATTTTCGAAAATAATTATTTCCTAGAGTGTGTGCAATATTAACAGTGTGAAACATTAAAAATCTTATTAGATTATATTCAAATAATGCCCAGATAATTTCATAATTATTTATGCATAAATTAGTAAAATGCATATAAATAAGCAGTTATTTTCAAAATATATGTAACTCCTTAAAGGAAATAAATTTTACAAGATTATTTGAGTTTTTAAAAATAAATTACAGATTTCATGCATTAAACTAAATTGCAAAGGGACGAAAGAAAATTTATAAACTGCTTTTTTAATAATTAACCACAGCTCTAATTAGATGCACAACAAACTTTCTAAAAGAAAAAACTACAATATGTAGTAGTAGTAGTATTAACGACTCTGATGATTTACTTTCATATGTTATATAAAGGAACAATAATTTAAATCAAATAAAATTTTTCTTCCTTAAGTTTAAATAAACTGGTATAATACTTCATCAAATGTTACATTATTATAATTATTATATATTTGATACAAATTAAAAAATATATAGAATTTTAATAGAAAAAAATATTAATAGCTAAAATAACTACAAAATATCTATAAAACATCTACAAATTTTTTTAAAAGTTTCCAAATAATTAACTAAATATTAAAATAGTAGCAAACATTTTAGACAGAAAAGTTTTAAAAATTAAAAAGAAGGGAGAAAAAATATATTTTTAACACAAAAATATTTTATTTCCTCTTCCCTTTTTCATACTTGACAAACATAACAACTTCCACAAATAATTCCGATTTCTGAACGGAATTCGCAACCTACTCGAAATCTTATCCCAGCACTCAGAATTGATGCCTACTCAAATTTTTATAGAACATACAAGAAATTCACCAAATCCGACTAGAATTCAAAAATTTTACAAATGTCATTTGCTTCACAATAAATGTTTAAAATCTTTTCGATTTTTTGTGGATATCTTCTTTATCCTTTTATTATTATTATTATTTAATAATACAATAACAATCTACGCATCGCTTTTCAGATGTAGCATATGGTTTTATGCGAATTTATTTTTGAACTGTTTGTTCTCAGTTTAGTACAAAAAGAGTAGATATAATATAATGCTTTGCTGTATAAAATTGTTATAATACACCTTACGTAAATTAATAAATTTAATAATATTTGCATTAAAGAAATATAATAATTATAATAGGAAAGAAACAGGACCTTTGTGCAATTTTAATTATCACAAACTTTGCAAACATAATTAATGGCTATTAAACCATATAAGACATTAAAAAGGGAATTCAATAAAAGTTTCATGTTTTAATCACATTAATTAGATTCAGAACTATAAAAGAATAACAAAGCAAATTTACCTGAACATTAGCGACGATGATGCCATATGAACATAACTGCAAAAATCTCACTTGCAAAACAATGAAAAGAAAAAGTGACAGTACGTAATGATCTCCAAACAACTTTGTGAAGTCCTCCACAACAACTTAACTACACGTGTTTGGTGCTGTCAAAGTCTTTGAGCTGTCAAAAACCGGGCGCCGTTGCTTCGGAATGCAGCAAAACTGTCAATTGTCCAGCAAATGCAAATGAGTTAGAAGGTTGACCTCCGGAGCATCAATCACCCTGGCGGGATGCACTGAACACACAGCAAATGAGCTGCCAATGCAAATATCAATGCGCTCAGTACTGCTTCCTGACTCAGAAGCTCATCACTATCTGTCTCTGGATGTTCGACTCGTTTGCATCCTGAGCTGTCGGGACGAAAATGTGTCGCCAACTCCAAGTCCGTCGCCAAGTGTTACTTTCGCTTCGCCAAATCCTACTTCGGGCTCGCGCAGTTCTTTTTTTTTGTAGATTGCAGGGCACTCTTAACAAATGAACATCGGTTTTTAATTTCACATTATGTATACAATATTATATTGTAAATATTTTACTTATGAAATACATATTGATCTATAAAGTAGTTGGTTTTTTTTAAAAAAACTTATTTATTATTAGGTAAGCAAAATAAATAAAGTTTTCTTCAAATTTTGTGGAATTTTTTGAATATTATTTTAAGAAAAAATATTGATTATTTAAATTAAATTTCCTTTGATAAGAATATAATTATTTTGCTTTTTAAAGAACATAAATATAATGCATTATATTTTTTAAAGAACATATACACACATTTATATATATATTTAGTTTACAAGAAAAATTATTTAAGTTCTAAGAGATATCACACAATTTAGTTCAGTTAATTTTTTTTCGGGGGGAGGGGGGCTATTATCTTAAGTTCTATAAAGTTCATAAAATATTAGATTATTTAATTAGATTATTTAAATTAGATTATTAATTTGATTTATTATTAAATTTGATCATTAATTTAAAATAGATTATAAATAGCTAATACAATAAATAGCTTTACAATAACTTTTCACTAATACGTTATATCTACATCAATTACATATTTATTTGGAAAAAAAAATTGTTTTAATTTTAAAAGTATGTAATTAGTGTAAATAAATAATTAATCGAAACTTACAAGGAGCAGACCACCTTAACATACCACTGTGGCTCAGGGCAATGTTAAATGAATGGCCTTTATTTCCTTTAAAATTCAGAAAAAAAGTTATACTAATGCATTGTATATTCTTATCCTAAGAAATTTATTTTAAAAATCAAAATTATCTTCTAGAATAACAATTATTATTACAAATTTTTCAAAATGCTAGACTGAATGATAAAATAATGAACTGCATATATTTTATTTGCCTTAATGAGTAATACAATGCATGAAAAATTAAAACATGCCCAATTACTGGAGCAAAAATTTTTAAAAATAACTTATTTTTTATTTGAACCTATACTCCATCAATAAAATAATTATAGAAGTAGAAGCAGACCATCTTAACATTCCACTGTGGCTTCGGGCAATGCAATGCATAAGGACCTTTTAAATTTAGATTTTTTTCATATTAATACAATATATATTCTTATCCCAAGAAAATCATTAAAAATTCAACATTATCTTCTAGAATAATATCTATTATTACAAATTTTTCAAAATGCTAGACTGAATGATAAAATAATGAATTGTATATATTTTATTTGGTTTAGTGGGTAATACAGTGAGTGAAAATGAAACCATGCCCAATTACTGGAGCCAACAATAAAAAAAAAAAAGGCTACCTAGTTTTTTATTGAACTTGTACTGAATTAATAAAATAATTACAGTGTACTAGTACATAAAATTCACATGGGGTGGGGAAGAGAGAGGGTATGCAATGGTTCAAATGATTCTGACAAGGGTGCAAGGTCCCATTGTGTTGCTAAGCAGACCCTGGTTGAATGTTGAATTTCTCCCCCATTCATTGCATGATTAAAAAGAGTCTTGATTTGCTTCCTCATTTTCTACAGTGGAGCGTTGAACAAATAACAAGTCAGCAGGAAAAGTTTTAAATTCAGATTTTTTTAAAAATATTAATGCAAGTATACACTCTTATCCTAAAAGGGCATTAAAAAATTTCAACATTATCTTCTAGAATAATATTTATTATTAAAAATCTTTCAAAATACTAGACTGAAGGATAAATAATGAATTGCTTATATTTTACTTGCCTTAATGACTAAGTAAAAAGTGAAACCATGTCGGATTACTGAGCCAACAATAAAAAAAATAACTAGTTTTTAATTGAACTTATAGTCTATTAATAAAATAATTACAGTGTACTATTACATAAAATTCACATGGGGCGGGGAAGAGGGAGGTTAGACAATGGTTCAAATGATTCTGAGAAGGGTGCAAGATCCCATTTCAGATTTTTTTTAAAAATATTAATGCAGTATGCACTTTTATCCTAAAAAGTCATTAAAAATTTCAACATTATCTTCTAGAATAATATCTATTATTAAGAATTTTTCAAGATCCTAGACTGATTGATAAAATAATGAATTGCTTATATTTTATATGCCTTAATGACTAATACAGTGCATGAAAATGAAACCATGTCCAATTACTGGAGCCAAAAATAAAAATAACAGCCTAGTTTTTATTAATAAAATAATTGCAGTGTACTATAACATAAAATTCAAGTGGGGTGGGGAAGAGAGCGTGTATCCAAGGGTTTAAATGACTCTAACAAGGGTGCAAAAGCCCCATAGTGTTGCTAAGCAACCCCTGGTTGAATGTTGAATTTCTCCCTATTCGTTGCATGATTAAAAGAGCCATGATTTGCTTCCTCATTTCCTGCAGTGAAGCGTTGAGCAAATAACAAGTCAGCAGGAAAAAGTACAACAGTCATAATAAAGAAAGCAGAGCGGGGAATTTTCCATCGCAGTTCTCGCAATTGCAAGAATCTGGGAACTTAAAGGCGATTGCACTCCATCGAGGAGTAAATATAATTTGTATGTCCAGTTGGTTAGCACGCAGTTTCCAAAATGGAGTTCTGGGAAAAGAGGGGAGTCGATGATTTGATTTTCCGGAAGACTTGTTTAAATTTGGAGGAATTCTTCGCTTCCTTCGTCCTTTCTTTCTTTCTTTCTTCTTCAAAGCTAACAATCAATCGGGAAAAAAAAAAAATGCCTCGTTTTTTTTTTTATTCTTGAATATAAATAAAGAAGCTTTTCAATGCGATGATTTTTGGGGCAATGATGAAAAAAATGAAGGGGAATAAAAGAAAACGTGGTGTAGTAGTAGAAAAACACGACTGAAAGAAAAAGAAATAAATTAAGTGTTTAACAATTTTTTTAGCCTATTGTCTGATAAAACATCGGAAAGAAATTGAATTGATTTTTTAAAACATAGCATGCAGTGTACACTTAGCATATTCAAGGACGTAAATTCATATAGATAGGCATATTTTTTTTAAATAATATATTCTACTTAAGAAATAATATTAAAGCCTACCAAATTATTTGCTTGAAAATCATTCAACAATAAAAACAAAGAGTAAAAGTAGAGAAATATTTGGTGATAATATTTTTTGAAACAGTAGCATAGATTTGTAACTGTGGGCTATTTAGACAGTATGGACATTATCTTAAAAATGAAACGCAAATTTCTTTCTCAACAATAGCGTTATGACAGTTAGGGTATAAGAGTATTCTCTTCAATTATAAAAATGTAAAATTCTAATGTACCCCCGAATGTATGATATTTTTTTATTCAGAGTTTATCATTAAAAAGCTCCATGGTAACATATGTGGATCTTTTCAATGCTTGCTGAATTACTGGCGGAATATAATGACTAAAACACAATTTAAAAAAATAATTAAATAATTTTTTTTGTTCTCTCCAAAAAATTTGACTTTTAATATGTTCAAAAAGAATCCTAAATGTTTTTCAGATTTTTTCAGTTTTCTTAATCAATAATTTTTAATTTTTTTTTATTTCATATTAGTCTCTTGTGCATATTTAGATGCACCTTAAGGTCACCATATCTAGGTAAGCATTTCAAATTAGGCTGAAACTTTGTATCTAGGTTGAATGTCATATAGGTATCACAATAAATAAGGTCTCGTAGGGCATCGCGTACCCAGATATAGCCCCCAAAATAGGAATTCGACAATTAGGGCACAAAGCTCCCCAAGGTTATTCGGAATCTACGTTAAACTGTAGGTCCCAGTCTAATTAACCTGAAGTGTGCACAAAATGACTGTAGAGCGACAAACAAAACCAAAATCCCAAGGTTAAGCATTTGAATTCTGGAATATTTCGTTGCTTCGATCTTTGGTATTCCCATTCCGAATTACAAAAAAAGAAAAACAAAGAAAGAAATTCAGGCTTACCTTTTTTGAATATATAAACAAGCCAAAAATCACCAGATTCAGCCAAGCATTTTCGAGCTTGAATAATGATAATATAATTCTCTTTAATAGATTGTGTAGAATTATCGTAAATAAAGAATTAAAAATTAAAAAGTATGAATATAAATCTCAATAAAAAGTTTTTAAACCCAAGTATTGTCCGATTGGTAGCCCAGTAGTCACGTGCCAGCTAGAGACCAGGAGGGTTCGGGGTCGAATCTGCTATTGGTGTCCATTGTAGCCATTGTTATTATAAATGAGAAGATTCTATAGTGCTTTAGACAAGGTGGGAAAGCGTAGCTCATCAACAATAAGGTTGCCAGGCTGGAGTTTTCTGCGTTCACTTCCATAAGACACGCAAATGAGGAGCAATTGGCCCTGAAAATCCTTCCGGAAAGCAATGCCTTCCCGTCAACACCCGTCGGAGGACTGTTCGTGGTATATTTAAGTGGAACGCGTAGCCCACCGATGTAAAGTATTAAAGAAAAAAATATCATCAAATGACTGATGTCATATTACAACTAAGTTAAGAAATAATGAACATACCTGATAAACGCCCTAGATCTTGACATCTTGAGAAATATCCAGACAAATAAAACTATGGCAATAAATTCCTTAAAAAAGGGTTTCTTTTAATTAAAAAAGGCAGGAACAGAGGAAACAAACTGTATACAAAGAAAGGCAATAGTTACTAATCTTGAAATAAAACTTTTTGAAAAGCAGCTGAAAAATTAATGTCAAATTTCAGTAGTTTTACTTCCTGGCATTTTAAATACTTATTTAGAAAATCCAGACAACTTATTATTCTTGATGGAATTTGGAAAACCCACGGAATTTTCCCGATATCTAATATTTGAATCATTCTGATCTGATTCAGCAGAAATAATCTTTTTCCAAATGATTGATTTATTAGTTCACCTATTTGAATTAACTTTTCAAAAAATTAAAAGTTACTCTGTATATGCTACTAAAATGAAACTTTTCTGATACGTATTTTTGTCCTCCTATTTTTTTTTTTTATAATTGTCTATAAAAAGTTATAGTTATTTTAATTTTTGTTTCTCAGAGATTTTCTTGTTCAAGATAAAATCTAAAACACAGAATACGTGTTATTTTTAATATCCATATCAAAAACTACTGATGTGGATAAGTATACATTAATAATTAACTTTGTAGTAATATGACTACAAAGTTAATAATAACTACTACTAATGATGAGGTTGTGAATGTTTTATTCCTAATATATACTTTATAAAATTACTCCTTCCATTGAAAAAGTATAATTAATTTATTAAATTAATTGAATGATACATTCTCTGTCTTTCTCTATTTATATATATTCTTCTCTTCTATATATATATATATATATATATATATATCTTAATTAAAATTTAGCTTCGGAAAAATTTACAATGGAGTATAATTGATGAAAGGAAAAATATTATTAAGTTAAACATTTATAAAAAAAAACCCGGAAAAATGGCAAAAATGTCAAAGTGTTGCAAATTACACCAACATATATAATAGGTACAAAAATGCAATTTAAATCAAAAATGTATGAATAAAATGTAAAACTCTCTCTCAGAAAAACCCCCAAAGTATTTGAATCCGAGAATATTAAGAGCAAGAATGCAATATTTAAATGAAATGCAAAAAATTTAACTTTAGAAAATACTAGAATTGCTATAAATTATCAAATAATGCAATATAATAAATTAAAGCTATTAAAGAAATACACAGAATAAAAAAATGTTTTCTTGTAACAAAGCATTTAAAAAAAAGGGCCATATTTTTTAAATTCTCAAAAACAATGTGACATTTACACTTTTCCAAATTACGTATATTATTAACATGTTAAATATTCAGTATCATTTTTAAAACTTGATCTACTAAAAAAATTTTTATGTGCTTATACCCAAGCAAAATGTACATAAAAATCAGCAAAAGAGATCGATTCAAAAATCGATATCTATATTTGTTATATAAACGTAAAAGCATTGCTTGTATAACAAATATATGTACAATTGCATTTGCTTGCAATAAAAACATTTATACTCGAAGTTGACAAAATTGCATTTAATTAATATTATAAATACAATATTACTAAGAAGAAATTTACTCTAAACTGTTCCCAAAATATAATAACATACCGTTCCCAAAATATTTATCCCTCAATTAATATTATAAATAATTAATTAATATTATAAATGCAATATTAAGCAGGAAGAAATTTATTCTAAAACCATTCCCAAAATTTATCTCAGAAAAATCGTTCTGCGTTGAACTTCTCTGCTGTTTATCGATATGCGTACGAAAATACTAAGAACAACATGAGCATAAAAACGCCTTGAAATAGAAATGCAGAAACATTTTCCCTTCTGCATAAACTTGATAAGCAGTCAAAACCAAAAAGCACTCAGTTCACACGAAGCCTGGTTGCTTAGTTACTGGGAAGGATTCGAAACCTCACCCTGGCAGAGATAAAGTGATCTAAAAATGTAGTTTTTTTTTTTTTTCAGATACTTTTTACAATACTTTGAAGGAACGTATTAAGCTTTGAAGAAAAATAACTGCGTCAGAAATATTTTTTGTTTATAGCAGTTAACATGAAGTAATAATCTTTCTAAAAATTGTAGAAAACCTGTAGAGAAATTAGAATCTGTATAGAAATAGACAGCACCATAGCCTTTGATGCACCATACAGAAATCCTAATCTTCAATATTGCAAAAACTGTTCATTGCACTAATTTTGAATATTTTAGAAAAGCTACGCGATTATCTATTAGCTATTACCATGAAGCTTAGCTGGAACCATAACTGCTTCATAGTACATTTTCAGCTTCTTCTATAACTAAGGCCAGTATAAGATGATAGACTGGCTTATTTTGACAATAGCTTTATCATCTGATTGGTTACATGGGTGTTTTATATTATTCATCGGAAAAACTAGAAAAGATTGCCCTGAAATAGCTTAGCAAAAAAAATTAAGATTTAATTTCATATTTACAATATTTTTTTTAAGGAATAACCAGCAAACTGGGACAATTATTAAAGTTATTCTTGTAGAAGATTTATATGAGAGCTGAGAATTTTATCAATTTGCAGTTAATGCTTTTCCAAATGTCCCTGAAAAGTGATTTTATGGCATCAGAAGTTATAAAACTACTGAAATTCACATAAAAATAAATTCAAAAAATCGATTATCACGAGAAAATGAAATATTGCAGATTTCTTCTTAAATGAAATTAGTAGCTATCTTGTGCAACATCGCGTCGTCGCTATGGCAACAATGACTTAGTCGATAGTGTTGTATTCTTCAAGTAGCCTCACGAAAAGAAATCGCAAGGATCTAAATCTACCGAAAACTTTTGCCAATATCTATATCCTTGACAGTGCCTTGTGGAGTAGTGCAATGACGCGATAATCAAAATATTCCTCCAGGAAATTAAAAATTTAACTAATCCAATAAGACCTCGCACCGTTTTGTATAAACCACACTGTTTCATGTAAATTTCCCAAGGCATTAATGATGGCTACAAATTCGGGAAAGATTTTAATATATCAATTTAAATTAATTATATACTCTCCAACAATTATCTTAACTGACGCATCTGCTGTATAAAGGTGTCCATACAGTATTTTTTATGTCTACAGAGTTATCAGAGAATGATATATTTGAGAGCCATCCATACCCCAGTTGAGTCAATTTGGTTTATTGATGAATACATCCAAATAAAAATGTAATTCATCAGAAGAATGTGTGGTTTTCATGAATTTTCCACATTAATAAATTATAAAATTTTGTTCATAAATATCATGCTTTGTTACTTCGATATCACTTGAAGTGGCCAGTGCATTTGGATTTTATTTGGACACATGTCAGGTAATTTCCACTATTTTTTTCATTGATGTCTTGTTCAAGGAACATGCAGCTGCTGTTTTTTAGACTGTGTGTAATGGCGTTCTTAACGACTGAATGTTTAGGACAGTTATGGCCAAGTCGCGACATCCAAAGGTGCCCGAAACTGATCCTCACCACTACCGATTGGTTGAAGTTCACCAATTTGTTTTAATTGTGGCTGGTTAATTACCTTTCTTCAAGCTGAATCTGTGCACGAAGCTCTTTCTCGTCTATTATGCTCTCGTGTGATATATGGAATTTCAAGGCAATGAATATTTTTGGAAGAGAGCTTTATATTTTACTATTCGATTTTGCACATTGATGTCTTGTTCAAGGAACCTGCAGCTGCAGTTTTTTAGACTGTGTTATGGTATTCTTAACAACTGAATGTTTAGGATAGTAATAGCCACCTCACGACATCCAAAGATGCACGAAATTCATCAGCACCACTATCGGTTGATTGAAATTTATCAAATTATTTTTAATAGTGGTTGGTTGTGGACCTTCCTTCCAGCTGAATTTGCAAAGGAAGCTCTTTCTCGTCTATTGCGCTCTCATTTAATATATGGATTTCCAAGACAATGAATATTATCCAAAAAGTGCTTTATATTAAACGTTTTACTAATGTTCGACTTTTCACATTGATGTCTTGTTCAAGGAACATGCAGCTGCAGTTTTTAGTCTGCATAATGGCATTCTTAAAGCATGAATGTTTAGGGCAATAATAGCCAATAAGCAACATCTACTGGTACCAAAACCCATTCTCACCACTAGGAGTTGGTTACAATTTATCACTCTTTTAATTTTTGCTAACCTTCCTTCACGTTGAATCTTCACAGGAAGCTCTTTCTCGTCTGTTATGCTCTTATTTAATATGTAATATTTTAAAGCATGAATAGAGTTCCTAAGAGTTCCATATTTCATGCTTTCCTAATATTTAATTCGCTTTCAATCTCTCGACTGCAAAGCTATCACTGTACTTCACCCCGTTGCCTGCATCTCACCTTTCGCGATTCCCGTTAAAAGTCCTTAGGAAAGAAATCAATCATCTCTTCTTTGAATATAAGATGACAAGTCTTCCGTGATGCTTCTTAGATGACTCTTTATTTATTATAGCTTCCATTAAAGAGCTGATGGTTCCTTAAACAAATTAAGTTTAAACTACAATTCAAAGGTCCTTCTAATGCTTAGAATACCCTCGTGTAAATGTGCGTATATAAAAGGCACTCTCTATAAACATAAAAAATTAAAATAAAAAAATTCATTAAAACAAATTATAGTTTCGGGTTTTAGGAAGTTTATCTTAAGAAAATTTCATAGGAAGTTTTACAATTGTTAATCATTACAACTGAACATTAAAGACAAAAAAACATATAATTATATGGATTTAATTAAATAAATTAAACAGAATTAACATTAAAAATTTAACTAGAGAAATTCATAATAAATTTAAATTATGTGTTGTAAGTACTAGTTGCTTCATTATTAAAATATTACCCCGAATAAGCTTTCATTAACTTATTCAGAAGAGAATATTTTTACCTAAAATGTATTTGAATTTTTTACTGATTAAACATATAAAAACAGACCATTCGAGCAAGCAAATAATTTTTAAAAAAATTATAATTTTTATTTTCTTAAGCATTATATATTTAAAGAGATTATATTAATGTTAAATTAATTTTTTATATAAAAATTATACAAAAAAAAAAAAGGACATCTATTTTCTCCAATAAATAGCACATAAATATCCAAACTATAAAAAATGAAAAAATGCAATAGAAAACAATAAATTTCGTTTTTTCATTCAGTAACCATTCTAACTATAACTAATCTACAAACAAATTTAAAATTACATATTGAATCAAACCTTCGTCTATAAATTAATCCCTGTCTCCACTTATAAAATTCAGAAATTTGTCTTAAGATATTTCCTTGCAGAAAATCGGCACCTGTAATTTCTGTATGTTTACGAACCATGTCAGAAATTCACAAATTCTGGATAAAATTACAATATCCTGTTGATGTATTATCCTTATCATAGTCATTTGTTTGCACGTCCCTTGTTCTCGACATGTCTTGTCAACAAAGGATTAACTTTTACTTTTGTCAGCTTAAAGGACTTTTCAGACACTTTATAGTGCGCTGAATTCTTCCCGAAAAGGATTAATTTTCGAAATGAGGACATTTTTGAGTGATCCTGAATGAAACTCAATAAGATTACTGGAGAAAATTGAATTGATATTTTTGAATATCTATCCGTCTATTAATGCGAAATGTAGCTTTTGAAAGGTGTCTGTTAACAAAGGGTCCACAAAACGATATTAATATTATTATACAAAATCTTGAAGGAGTAAAAATATAATTATTAGCTTTATTTTTCACTGATTTCTAATTAAATCCAATATCTCCTACTTTTATAAATGTATGTGATTAAACTACAACAGTGTTAACTGTATATATGATCGTTAAAAATAACTGTTAGTTTCAAATCACAAACCTGTTACATCATATCTAGAATAATAACTTATTTTTAACAATAATTTTATGTGTTGTTAACAATATTTTTCTGTATTACTTATATATAACATAATAAGTTATTTGTAAAAATTTTTTGACTTATTTTTAGGAATATTATTAATATATGTCTATTTAGCAATATATAGAAAAGATATCAGGTAAACTATCTGATAACAAATCAACAAACGTTCAACCTCTAAATATTTAAATTGCAAATTCTAACTTAGATTTTATTATTTACATGTTTTATCTATCTTATGCACATATACAAGTATATCGTATTTTTCATTACATTAACTGTATTTTAATGGTAATTAAAATGAACTGTATTTTCATGACTCACTTAGAATATTTTTTTTTAAATTCATCAAATAAATTTACAAAAAGAAGGTATGTAGCTTAAATTTTCTGAACAAGCAAGTCTATGAAATAAAAAAAAAAATCAAGAATCTCTGTCTCTTATTCAAATATTTAAAAGATTGACGATGAAAAATAAAAAAAATCCTTTTTAATATTTTATTTCATCTAATTGATTAGTATATAGTTAATAATTCGCTAGATTTCTAAATAAAACCTAATTAATTGCATTATTTTTAAAATTATTTCAGAAAATGCAAGTAAAACTTCTTTTGCCGTCACACAGACTATGAATGAAATGAAAAAGTGAACGTATTTTCTGTTACTTTAAATGTGGTATTTCATTTAACTAAGTAAAGCAATAAAATTGTGAAACATCTTTAATTTTAATTAAAACTGAACTGATCAAACGGTTAGTTAATTAATTTTTACTGAACTCATGTGTCTGAGAAAGCATGTAAACTTTCTTTTAGTGACAATGAAAAAAATAATACAATTTGTATCAGTTAAGACATTTTATTTTATAACATTAACTGGCATTTAATTAAGAAAAATATTAACTATATATATTTCTAGTGTAAAATAAAGCAATCAAACCCATATTGATTTGTTTAAAATTTTATCAAAATCATTTGTCTTAGAAGTTATGTAAAACTTCTTTTCCCATTAAACACGTGGACATTACTAGAAAGAAACTGTTTTATATTAATTAAAATATTTTCCTTTTCCAAATTTATGGGGCCTAATGGCCATGTGGCTATAGTTCTGGCCTTTGGTACCACAAGCTTCATGCTCAAATCCTGGCGGTAGCATGGATGTTTGTTAGAGATTCGAAATCCTCGTCAAGCTGTAGGGGCCGGTCTATTTAGCCTAAAGTGTGCACAAGATGACAGTAGAGCCACAAATCAAACCAATTGTCAAATTTATTGATATTAAATTAAATAAGCTATGAACTGTCTTTACCATTCTGACTCGTGGCTCAGTGGCGCCGCTGGTCAGCGTCTGGCGACTTTGTTGTAGACATTGTTTCAAAAAACGAGGAGCCTCGATGGCGTTTGTGATGTTTAGCGTTTTGCTTCGTTAGTCAGACTAGTTGGTGGGAGTTTTCCGGATTTTCTCCCATACGATACATAAATGCGGAGTAGTTACCCCTAAAAATCTTCTCGGAAGGCACTGCCCTCCGTCTTCAGCGACACGGAGCAGAAGTTAGAATTCTACCTACTCCGTACCAACGTGTTCCATCAAAACAGAAGCTGCCCCCTTTTCCTTCCTTTCATGAGAGTTTGGTTTGTCGCTCTACGGTCATTTTGTGCATACTTTGGGCTAAATAGACCTGGACCTACAGTTTAACATAGATTCCGAACCACTAACAAACATCTATGCCACCGCCAGGATTCTAACCTGAAATCTGTAGTCCAATTGGCCCTCAGGCTGCACTTCTATGAGGGATACGACAACAACAACTATCTTTATAATTTATAGAAATTAATTATAATATTTAAAATATCTTGCCGGAAGAAAAGTCTTTCTCAAATTTACTGATATTTAGTTTAAATAAACTATAAACTATCTTCATAACTATGAGAAATTAATAACCGATTAAATTTCGATTTTTTGAAAAAGCTTTCTGACACTATCTCTCTGAGAATGCATGTAAAATTTCATATCATTTTCTCGTTCACAGACATTCCTTAAAAAAACAATTAATTACATTATTTAAGATATCTGTTTTTTCTGATTTCAAATTTACTGCTATTATTACTTATTTGCTTTACTGTCAAATTTGCTGCTATTATTTACCTTAAATAAAAAAAAAAAAAAAAACTATCTTTATATCTACGAGAAATTAATAACCGAATAAATTTCGATTTTTCTGAAGGAGCTTTTGGACATCACTCCAACGCCTGTGAAAAAAATTTTCCCGCCCACAATTAAGAACAAAGATAGACAGCCACGTCCACCCACTTAAGGGGATGTTGATTCATTCGGAGCGTTCATTCCTTTATTCATCATTTTTCGGAATATTCTTATTTCATTCCAGTTGTTTTTCTCAGACGGATTGAATTTCTGTCCTCCCACAGATTAAGTTTAGATTTCCTGTTTTTTTTTTTTTTTTTCATTTCGGTACTCAAATTCACAGAATAATATAAACTTTGTAGGATAAGTGTTAAATATGATCCAGTGCTGTTCGGTTTCAGAGAGTAACAAAACATGTTTTACTTTGGTTAGTTTTGTTGGAAAAAAAATATTAGTCAAGTTTGATTTAACTTAAAAGATGAAATCTCAATCTTCATATTCAATAAGCACTAAAACATTAGTATTGTTATTAAATATTGATTCTGTTATAAAACGTCCATTTTAATATAACATTTCAATATATTCATTCAATTTTAAATAAATTCAATACACTCTTTCAATTTTAAATAAACTCAGTACATTTGTTCATTACTTAAACTCAGTACATGCGTTCAATTTTAAGTAAACTCAGTACATTCATTCAATTTAAACAAACTCAGTACATTTTGTTCAATTTTAAACAAACTCAGTACATTTGTTCATTTTTAATTAAACTCAGTAAATTCGTTCAATTTTAAACAAACACAGTACATTCGTTCAATTTTAAGTAAATTTAATACACTCATATTTAATTAAAACAGAAATTAATTTTAAAAAGTTCGTGATTTTTCGTTATGTTAATATTCTGGATAAAAGTATAGTAAAATAAAATGTAATACAAAATATATCCATGTGAAATATAGTAAGTTGAGAAAACATTGGACATCTTAGTGTTAGAGTTTCTAAGTTATAAGAAATATTATTACACACACAAGCGTTATTTATTTATTTATTTATTTTATTTATTTTTAAGAAAACGTTCTGATTTATTTATTTTCAGGAAAGCATTCTGATTTATTTATTTTTAGGAAAGCATTCGGATTTTTTTATTTTTAGGAATTCTTTCTAAACGAAAACAATTCTTAGACAGCTAAATAAGAAGGTTCCTAAGTTGAAATTCTTGACTCGAATTGAATCTCGGCATGTTATTTGTATCATGAGCAATGCACTTCATTAAGTAACATAAAACATTTCATTATATAATTTTTAACCATAACAACTTTCTTTTTGTTCTAATGCAGCTGGCAAACACTTAGAGAATTCTAACTTCGATGCCTTAAGGCAAGCGCTGCACCGATATTACTCACTTAGCACTACCCAGGAGGTGCGTGTAGCTTGAAGATAAGCTACGGACTCTGAGTAATAATACCCCGTAACGCTCTACGATCATGTTAGACTGGGATCTACCTTTTAAAGTGGATTCGAACCACTACGAACCTTCATGGCACCTCCGGCCGTCAGAGCTCTGGCCAGTCGGCCATTCAGGACCTAATCATAACATTATAAACAAGAAATGTATCATCTTGTTTGTTAACATTCTTAACATTATGTAAATGAAAGAGGCTATTTCATGCACATAAAAATAAATGAAAATGAAAAATAAAATTTAAAAAATTTAAATAAATAAATAAAATTAAATAAATAAATGAAATGAATAAATAAATAAAATAATAATATAAAAATAAAACAAAGAAACACAAATACTTTTAAAAAAAAAAAGGTATTCGATAATCTTCAGTTCTTTTATTGTTCGATCGACGTTATTTTACTGTTTAGACAGATGTTCTTTCATTGTTTCATATAACATATTTCTCATTATACAATTATGTCCATAAATTAAGGATAATTCAGAATCACACAGAAATTGAACTCTAAAATAAAAATTTCACCTGTAGAATTATCACACACATCTTGAAGAAGAATATGCAAATTACAGGAAACCACCAGATGGCGCGGATAGTACGTCACAATGACGAGAGTGTAAGAGAGGCGTATATAAGGAATGGTGGCAAAGAAGTAAAATTGTTCACAAGCGTTTTAAAAGCCTTTCAGTGTAATAACCGCATAGTTATGGCACAAAGGAAGCATTTGGATGATTTTTTACGTGGTAGAATTATCGGACGACTGGAATGTGAACGTACCCAGCTGGAAGTATCCTAGGAACTTGGAATCGCCCAGAGTGTCATCTCCAGGCTTTGACAACGATTCCAAAATGATGGTAATGTGAGTAGATGTTACAGCACAGGTCACCCCCGAGTTACAACGCCGAATGAGGACCGGTATTTAGCAGTTACTGCCAAAAGAAACAGACGGAGCACAGCATCAGACCTGTCTCGTCAGCTCTCTTCAGCGACCGGTACGACAGTTTCAAGACAGACCGTGTACAGACGCTTAGGACACATTAGTCTATATGCTCGTAGGCTTGTCAGATGTGTTCCACTTACCGCAACTCACTGTCACCTGCGATTAACCTGGAGTAGAGAGCATGCATTGTGGACACCGCAACAGTGGTCTGGTGTGATGTTTTCCGACGAGTCCAGGTTTAGTTTGCAGTCTGATTCTCGCCAGACTTTCATATGGAGAGCGCCAGGTACCCGTTACCACCAAGAGAACACCATTGAACGACACCGTTACGGTGGTGCAGGATGGCTCGTTTGGGGAAGAATTAATCTTCGTTCCAGAACTGACCTGCATGTTCAGAGTGTAACGATGAGAGGCCACATCTATCGGGATGTCATTCTGGAACATCATGTACGTTTGTTTCGGGGCGCCATGGGTGCTGAATTTCTGTTTATGGATGACAACGCCCGTCCTCACCGTGCAAACATTGTAGACGAATGCCTTCAATTGGAGGATATCACCCGTATGGATTGGCCAGCATACTCACCGGACTCGAATCAATAGAGCATGTGTGGGATATGCTTGGCCGACGAATTGCAGCCCGTCAAACCCCCTCCCACCTGTCAACCGGAACTTCGGAGGGTATTGCTTGATGAGTGGTGTAATATTCCCCAAGATCAGATTAATAATTTGATACTCAGCATGCCTAGGCGTTGTAAGGCCTGTATTGCATCGTCCGGGAGAGACATACTCCATATTAACCATCATACTAACCATGTTATACTTTTTTTTGTAAATAGGTTTTTTTTGAAATTTGCTCCAGGGAGTAAAAATCGCAATTTTTATTAATTATGTCAAACATATAGCATCTTTTTTTGCTCTTTACCTTTTGTTTAATAAATAGACTTTACAAATAAGTCAAATTTGTTTTGCTTCTGTCTCTTTCTTTGCCTGAACTTCATTATCCTTAACTTATGGACATAAGTGTAATTTTATCCTCATTTTGTTTTCAATAAATAAATTGCGCGTTTAAAAAAACCGGTCTCGTTAGTTATGTTAAATAGATGTTAATCAAAACTCTGGAATAAAAGCAATTTTGCCATTTCATATGAAATATTTACACTTATAAAAAATATTTTAAAATACTTTCGCAAATACCATTTATAAAGAATAAGTTTATTGACAAAAAATATCACAATTCTATTTCTTATTTTATCACAATTCTATATATTTTTCTAAAATTATTTCTCTCCCTGCATAAAGTGTGGTTTCGATATTTTTCGTAATGCTATTTATTATATTTACTTGCACTTGACATATTATTTTGAATAGAATATATAGAATTTTTGTAAATGTTTATTTTTGGAAGAACATCGTATATTTAGCTTTAAATCGATATTATTTAAAAGAGAACTCGAGAAATATTAAATCCGTTCACAATAGATTTATATTCATATAATCTTGTCATATATTTGCCTAAAAATAATAAATTTTTATTTATTTTTATGCAAATGACACATGCTATTTATTTTTGAGACATATAATTGAATTCTATTAATAGAAGAGTAAAAATATTAGATTTTTTTAACAAGAAAAGTACTGAAAGAATTTTTTACTTCTTACACTGTTCATTTATAAATAGCATTTACTTTGTTCTTTTTAGAACATTTTTGAATATAAAGTAAATTTGTACAACAAGAGCAAATACATTCATTATATATTTTTTTTTAATATTTGATATTTTTTACAATTAATATATTTCCAAATGTTTTCTTCGAGTTTTGAATATTAAAAATTAGGCCGGGTTGCTATTTTTGTATATATTTTTTGTATTTTCTTAATTTTTTATTTTTTATGAATGAATGTATTTTTTTTATTAACTTTTTATATTTTTACAGTTTTTTTACAATTAATATATTTCTAAATGATTTCTTCGAGTTTTTGACCTTTAAAAATTATACCGGGTTGTGATTTTTGTATTTTTTAATTTTTAATTTTTATCAATAAATTAAATTTTTTATTAAATTTTTAAATATTTTTGAGATTTTTTTGAAAATAATTTTTTTCTGCAAGCAAATATCAAACAGTTGAATAGAAGTTTGAGATTTATTTATTTATTTTAAGAAACAAGAAAAACAACTGAGACACAAGAAAAAAACTGATAACAAAAAACATTTTTAACAGACTACATGAAATTATTACTACATCAAACTACATCACTGTGTCTAGAGCTGAGTTGCCCCTGTACAGTTTGGGAATGATGTGGGTAGGAAATCTGACTGGGCTCCTTGACGCTCTACGGTCTTATGAGACCGGAACCTACGGCTTAAAATGGATTCTGAACCACTACAAACATCCATGGCACCGCCGGGACTCGAACACGAAATCTTTGTCACTGAGCGCTAGACGCTAGGCCATTCAGGCTCCCTGAAACTACTACTGGAAACCATTTGAATCCAAATAAGAAACATATTCAAGTTAAACATAAATTATCAAATGTAAATTTTCATAGATTTACTACGCTTCCACTTCTATTATATATCAATCTATTTACATGTTCATTTTTATATCACAACTAATAAAAATGAATCATAATTAATATATTTCATATAAATGTGAAATCCAAAACAGCTTTTGAAACTTCATCAATGAAATTTGCATTAAAAAAAAACTGAATATGCATTCATGAATGAGCAAGGAACTGTTTTTATTCGTTTCCGTTGTTTTATTGTTAGTTGATACACAAGGTTATTTAAACACGGCCAGTATGACGACTGGCTGGCAGAGGCAGAGATTCTATATACAATTTCCTATTATCAGATACTGAACAAAAGGCGAATTCATTACCATGTGTTTTCTCTTTAAAAATAAAATTAGGAAAAAATGTACTAGCATATTATTTTACAGTTGAGGGTGTATTTTAAACATTTTCCCCTTCTCGAAGGCTGAAGTGGACGTAACTTGTTACATAAGCATTAGAAATAGTTTTTTCAACATCAGTGACTCGTTTTCCATTTATGAATGTCTTAAACAGCCCACTGATGAAGGGAGGACTGTACTTTCCAGAAGGACTTTTAGGATTGATTTGGTTTGTCACTCAACGGTCATTTTGTACACAAGTCGAGCTAATTAGACTGGGACCTACAGTTTAACGTGGATTCCGAACCCCTAACAATCATCCATGCTACCACCAGGATTCGAACCTGAAGCACCAAATGCCAGAGCGCTAGCCAGTTGACCATCAGGCCGCGAAGGAGTTTTCGAAGTAACTAGCCAGCATTTAAGTGTTGCATGGGAAAAAACCTCATAAGGCAGTCTACTACTACTATACCATACCACAACACAGCATACTACATCACTGTGCCTAGAGTTGAGTTGTCCCTTTAGAGTTTGGGAATGATGTTGGTGAGAAGAATTCTGATTGAGCTCTGTGACGCTCTACGGTAATAGGAGACCGGGAACTACGGTTTAAAGTGGATTACGAACCACTACAAACATCCATGGCACCCCGGGACTCGAGCGTCAGAGCGCTAGCCACTCGGCCATCAGGCCCTCTTCATAAGGCAGTCTGAGTATCGGTGCAAGGTTCTTGACCCACTTTGCCACAATCACCATCAAGTCACTTCGTTTCTGAAGTCAGTGAAAGTAACACACGCCACCATCGGATTCAAACCTTAATTCTCATGCATGGTATCGGAGCATGTTGCCATTATTGCTATAGTATGATATTTATTTATGAATAAATCTACTAGTTTTAGAATTATAACTATTAAATAAAACTCTTAATTTATCAACTTATTTTTAACTTGTTCTTGATTTATCAATTCAACTTATTAACTTATCTCTTCAGATTAAGAAAACCAACTAATCTTTAACTAACCAGTGTGCCTAACTAACCAATGCATCATTGTCGTAATAGTTACTCGATTAACGCTCCAGTGGCAACAAATTCAGCAAATACAACCAGGAAGTTATAAATAAAGCTGAAATTGCTGATAATGTAAAGACATCTTTCACAATCAAGGAGACTTGATAGCAATAGTGACAGGGCGTGTGGTATTTCTCATTAATAGTCAGACTAACTTGAGAGTATTTTTCAATTTTTTTCTATGCGACTCACAAATTCGAAAAGTATGCAGGACAAAAAAAAAAAAATTTATCACTCTCATTACCTACGGAGGATATCCGCACTCGAGGACTAGAAGCAGTGTATACTAATTAGTCTAAAAAGAAGAGATTTATTGAGGAATAAGATAATTATTATTCTCATTATTGGGTTATTTACAGTCACCACTTTGAAAGATCAGTAGACTTGAAAGATAATGTGGTACTCATCGACAATTTGATTTTTCAGGTTTTCTCCAATATGAACCGCATTTACCGAATCTACTCGCAAAGTGATTGTAATGCATAACAGAATAGAACCCGCATCATCCTCTTGTGCATTAAAGAAAGTAAAACGTTACATAAGCATTAAAAATAGCTTTTTTTTTTGGACATCAGTGCCTCGTTTTCCATTTATGAATGACCTAAACAGCTCACTGGGTGGACGGAGGACAGTGGCTTATGGAAGGACTTAGCCAACATTTAAATGCTGCAGGGGGAAAACCCACAAGACAGCCTGAGTATCAGTGCAAGGTCCTTTACACACTTTGGCACTTTTATCACAAGTCACCTCGTTTCTGAAACTGTGACTGTAACATACGCCACCAGGGCATTCAAACCTGAACTCTCATTCATGTTATTGAAGCGCGTTACCTCACTTGTTGCATTATGTTACTTATTTATCAATAAAAAGTACTAATTTTAAAATTATAATTATTAAATAGACACCCTTAATTTATCAACTTATTTTTAATTTATTAATTCAACTTATTAATTTATTTCTTCAGATTAAGAATACCAGCTAATCATTAACTAACCAATGTACCCAATTAACCAATGCTTCATTATCATAATCGTCACTCCATACGCGCTCCAGTGTTAACAAATTCAGCTAGCGTGTAGGAAGTCATTAATAAAGCTGAAATTGCTGGTAATGTAGTGACATCTTTCACTAACAAGGAGACTTGATAGCGTGAGAGTATTTCGCATGAGAGTGACAAGACGTGTGAGTATTTCGCATTAATTCTCAGACTAACTCGCGGGTATTTTTCAGGTTTTCTTCTATACGATTCACAAATTCAATAAGTATGCCGGACAAAAAAAAATTATCACCGCCATTACCTACGGATGAGATCCTCACTCGAGAACTAGAAGCAGTGTATACTAATTAGCCTTAAAGAAGAGACTTATTGAGGAATAAGATAATTATTATTCTCATTGTTGGGTTATTTACAGTCACCTCTTTGAAAGATAATGTGGTGCTCATCGATAATTTCATTTTTTCAGGTTTTCTCCAATATGAATTGCATTCACCGAATCTACTCGGTTATCAAAGCAGTGATTGTAGCTCCCGTCATAACAGAATCGAACCGCATACTCTTACTTATTAGCAAGCATGCTCTACAACTGGATGAGTGCACGGGCTTCAGGTTAGAATCCTGGAGGTGGCATGGATGTTTGTTAGGGTTCGGAATCCGCGTTAAACCATAAGTCCCGGTCTAATTAGCCTAAAGTGTGCACAAAATGACAGTAGAGCCCCAAACCAAGCATCGGAGATCAATAAAAACACTTTCCAATTTATGGATTTATCATGCCTACAAACATTACATTTACGTTATATTGGAACATGGCACAATTCAGTAATTACTTTTGCAATATTTTTCAGGATAAATCAACACAAAACCATTTAATTCATGAAATAAAATGCGAATTTAAATTTTTTAGTTCTGTCACGTTTACAGGCTTCAGGTTCAAATCCTGGCGGGGGCATGGATGTTTGTTAGTGGTACGAAATCCACATTAAACGCTCTAATTAGCCCAAAGTGTGCACAAAATGACCGTAGAGCGACAAACCAAACCAAACTGGACGAGTTAAGTTGATAGAAAAACTTTAGAATATCTTCTTGGAACTAAAAGATCCCAGAAAAAAAAAAAAAACATTCATCATTTCAAGCTGAAAATTAAAATAATTACATAATCTTTATTTGAAAGTGGATATTAGATCTGCTAAACTTCATTAAGTATATACCATTGAAGGATAGAACTGTAGTACTCGACCCTTAAGAAAAGGGAGGCACGAAGTATTTTAATGGGAGACGCAATGCTTTTCATGTAGGTAAAATATAAATCACTTTAAATAAATGAAAAAATTAACAAAAAATATTATGGAAAAAACATTTGAATAACACAATCTTTTATAAATAGGAAATTTAAATCTTTTAATTGCCACTCTCTGATTGGTAAGGAATAGTTTTTAAATCTATAAATATTTAAGACTTATATTGCTTTTCTGGTGATCCTAGTTGGTATTATGTATTAAGTATTATGTATTTATGTCGATGTATTATGCATATTTGGTTCTTATCCAAACACACGTCAAATCCTAATCTTTCTTTATGGAAAACTTTCTATTAATACATTACATAAGGGAAAATATTTTAAAAACAAGCCATCCTTTAATAATATTTAAGTATTTTTTGCAGTAATAAATCAAATTCACATATCATTTGTCATATATGTTTCAGTACATATATTGGTTAATTTTAATAAATAATATTTTATTGCATAATAATATTCCGAATAAGGTAATTTTGTATAAAAAATATATTGCTAGTATTGAATAAATTGAATAAAACATCTAAGTTACTATGGCAGCTTTTTTGTTGAAGGTAGTATCAATTTTATCATTGTTAAGGGAGAGGGGGCAGTAAGTTAAAAAGTTTGAGTGAAATGAAGAATATTAAATGATATTTCATTGCATCTGTCTCATCTGTCTTTAGAAGCTTTTTGCCACTTAATTTTCGACAGAACAAAACAATTAAATGCCATTTTACTCTAATTATAAAACATTTAAATAACTTCACTGTGAATAAATAACTCATTAATACGTAAAATTACAAAAAAAAAAAAAAGAGACAAAGTATATCCCACAAACACAAACAATTACAAAATATATTCCACATAAGTTTCATGTCACATTACATTAACAACTGTCTAAGAAGAGAACTAAATCTAAATTGTTTATATATATATATATATATATATATATATATATTATTCTTATCAGTATCAATTAAAACATGATTTTTAATCCATCGCAATATGTATAAAGGGAATTAAATTCAACAGCATGTTTTCAATTTATAAGTCTTTCTCAAGTAAGTAAATTTTCTCTACTTCTCCTGGAAAACTTAATTACCCTCTCTTGAGGGATACTGCACATAATTAGAAAAAAAATGGTCTAGACAATGGTACACAAACTTTTCAGTTCTCCCCTCAACACACACACAATAGGAAATCAATCGTCCAACTTTAACTTTCTTTTCGATAAAAATCCGTATGGCTTTGATAATTAATTCGCTTTTATTTTATTTTAAATTATATCTTAATAGTAGGGTTTTTTAACTCAAAGTATTAAGAACATTATTATTTAGAATAATTCTTAGAGTTTCAATAACTAACAAAGACTATATGAAGGAAATGCCAAAGCCGATTGAAATTTTATACCTGTGTGTGTATATATATATATATATATATGCAGGTGGTTATCAAAATAATGGAAAGACCCATAAAAAATAAATAACATAACACCCATAAAAATAAATAAAATAATAAACATACGGAATCCTTATAATACGCCATAAAACCAACTTCGGCATGTAATACATCTTGTGTCCGCCCGAGAATCGGTTCATACAAGTTCTGAATAGTGTTTAAAGAAATATTGAACGATTATTCATGGAGATGTTGTGAAAATTCCTGGAAAGATGACGATAGAGGATATCGATTCCGTATTGATCTCTCTAAAATAGACCATAACAGGTTATATGATATTGAGATCAGGGAACCGTGCGGGACAAGGTATGTTTTTACTTCATCCTTGTATTCCTTAAACCGTGATTAGGTAGGCCCCACTGCATGAATAGAAGTTTTAGCATCCTGGAAAAATTCATCTCCTGCAGGAAACAAAATTTGTATCATAACAGTTGGACTGATATGTTCGTAGGCTGACACATATATGGCGCTACTAATATTAAATCCATATGATTTTTAGTTAGCCCTAACCTTCAAAAGAAACGTGTATAAACTTGGCAGCTGTTGCACTATTAGTATGTGAGTTATAGCATTTTTAGTGAAGCAACTTTTGCTAATTTGAAAAAATGGATAAAAAAAGGAATTTCGTGTGTTAATAAAGCATTGCTTTTTGGCGAAAAAAAATACTATTGAAGCCAAAGCTTATCTTGATAAACATTATTCGGACTTTGCACCAGGAAAATCAACCGTCGAGAAGTGGTTTGCTAAATTTAAACGAGGCGAAATGTGCACCGAGGACGATGCACGCAGTGGACGTCCCAAAGAAGCTGTTACCGACGAAAACATCAAAAAGTCCACAAAAATTTCTGATAACCGCAAAGTGAAGTTGATCAAGATAGCTGAGACCCTAAAGATATCAAAGGAACGTGTTGGACATATCGTGAATGAGTATTTGGATATGCGAAAGCTCTGTTCAAAGTGGGTGCCGCGCAGAGCTCACAATCTACCAAAAACAACAACGAATTGATAATTCTAAGCAGTGTTTGGAGCTGTTCAGTCATAATAAACCCGAATTTTCGCGACGATATGTGACAATGGATGAAACATGGCTCCATCATTTCACACCGGAGTCAATCGACAGTCAGCCGAGTGGACTGCACGTGATGAACACTAAAAATGCTACAACTTCACTAAAAATGCTATAACTCACATACTAATATTGCAACATCTGTCAAATTTATAGACGTGTCTTTTGAAGGTTAGGGCTAACTAAAAATCATATGGATTTAATACTAGTAGCGCCATCTATGTGTCAGTCTATGAACTTTTCAGTCCACCTGTTAGGATGGATCTGGTCAGCTAAAACTTCTCAATAGTTCCCCTCAGTGATCCTTCCTTTCAGAGTTACGATTGGACTTGTTAGAAACAACGACATGGCTGCCCATACCATGACAGATCCATCTCAGATCAAATGAATTTTATTGTTTTGTTTTGCATTCTTACATTTTTCTTTTTAATTTGGATATTTATATGTTAGTTATTGTAGAAAAGAGATGTAATTTTTTTCTTTGTATTACTTTTATATTTAATAACATTAATATAATCTTTTACAATATATAAGGTTTAAGAACCCCAAAATGCATACCTCTTGCAAAATTATTTGCTTGCCGGAATGTGTTGCTTTCATATGTTTAATCGGTAAACAATTCAAATAAAGTTTAGGTGACATTCGTTTCTGACTAAGTTAATGAAAGCTTATAATTATATATATATATATATTTATTTATTTATAATTTATTTGCAACCTCCTTACAGTATTGTCAGAAAGATCAAGATGAGTTTCAACACGCCTAGCTGACCACCCATTCTTTATCATCTCATTGACTCTTCCCTCTCAAACTCACAACAGGTATGGCCGCTGTGGGACATCAGAAAGCAGCACTGAAACTTTCGCCACGGATCCTCCAATCATGTTCACATTTGTTGTCTTCAAAACTCAAAATGAATTGCAATTCGTCACTAATGACGATTTGTCTCCCCCTGAGCGGCGCATAACTCCAAACGGAAGCAATGATGGGTGACTATCAGGGATAGCACACTTAATGGGCACTACGACAATAAATAATTGCCAGTCTGGGGACCCCATATTACTGCAGACAGACACAGGACCCTTGCAAATACTACGCTTATGTGTGAATTTTTGTACAATGATGCAGTCACTTGTGTGAGTGTTTGTCAGATGATGAGAAACTTCCTTATTGTATTGTCATAACGGCGTACAGCTCGCCTAACAGACTACTCAGTCTCTGTCATCCCAATGATATTTCTCCTGTTAAACTACGTTATTTGCTTATATTTGCTTCAAGGTTGTGTAAGGAGATTTCTCATGATAAAATTTATCTCTATAGCAGATAAAGTGCCTAGGGTACCTTAGAACTGCTATTGTTAAGCTAGGTTTGAACGCACATCAGCACCCTTTACTGGGCCATATATAATACACAACCATGCTGCATTTTTAATCATTAGCGTATGTGCTTAACACAAACTTTCGTACCAGTTTCTTAGATATATATATATATATATTCTTTCTTGGTGAGCTTTTTATTTTAACGCTTGTATTTGACTCAGAATTTTTAATTAGTAAACAAATAAAATAAACTTGCCGCATCATAAATATGTTGTTGTCAAAGGATTGA
>BPLR01006387.1:0-103637 GCA_021605095.1 Caerostris extrusa
ATGGAGTTGAGTTTCCGTACCAGGAAATTTGGACATATTCACCATCAAGACATTTAGTTTCTTGAAATAGGGTCTGAATGGCCCGGTGGCCTAGCGCTCTGGCGCTCGGTACCCAGGTTTCGGGTTCCAGTTCTGGCGGTGCCATGGATGTTTGCAGTGGTTCGGAATCGGTCTAATATGATCGTAGAGCGTTGCGGAGGCATTGTTACTCCGAGTCCGTGGCTTATCTTCAAGTTACACACGCGCCCTGGGTAATGTAAAGTGAGTACATCTGTGCAGCGCTTGCCTTAAGGCATCAAGACCAAACTGTCTAAGTGTTTGCCAGCTGCATTAGAAGAAAAAAAAAAGTTTGTTGAAATAAAGATTGCAACGGATGCCACCAAGTGAACTATGGAAGATAAGTTATCATGTTGTTGTTTTTCTAATGCAGCTGGTAATACAGATACAGTTAATCTTTATGCCACCGGCACTGCACCGCTGTTACTCATTTAGAACTTACCAGTAGGCACGTGTAACCTGAAGATAGGATACGGATGAGAATAACACTATTTCCATAAAGCTCTACGATCTATTTGACCAGGATCTCGGTTTAAAGTGGATTCCGAACCCCTAGAAAGATCCCTGGCACCACCGGGACTTGAACCCGAAAAAACCTCGGGCACCGATTGCCACAGCGCCAGCCCTCCGCCATCACGACCCTAAGAGTTTTTCAGAAAATAGTGACTGCAACTGACACTGCCAGCGGATTGCTCCTGACCACTCCTGTAAACTAGCTATGCACTTTAATAGTGAGTCACGAAATTTGCCGTTAAATGAATTTGTTGATGTTGAATTCAGGATTAGAAGATCTGGGTTTGAAACCCGATCCAAGCGGAAGACTTGGTGAAATGGTACGATAGATCAATACTCTAGATTTACCTAGTCCTATTTCCCGATTCCCAGAGGAAGAAGGGACGATCTTCGAGTATTACGTTAACAATAATAGCAAAATTTAAAGAGGCTTCCGTGGTAAACCTTGAATAACGCTGAATCTACTACAAATCTGCTGTTCTTAGAGTGAATGAACTTTCGGTCAAATTGACTTGCATTAGAAACAAGTAGATAAAAGTAAAATATTTTCATCCGTGTTCGCAGAACATATTTAAAAAAATGATTACTACGCTATGAAATAATGTACCATATATACAACACATTTAAGAATAACACAGAGTGATGCAGCATTCTTATTATACATTCAACAAACTATACTTTTATAATGGAATTAAAATAACTTTTATAAATGTTGAATTTTAAATTTTCTAAGAATTGTAGTTATACAAATATTTTTAAAAAGTCATTTTTTGCTTTGTTTGCATGCAGACCAACATCGATTGTGCATTTCTATAAAAGCAAATTAGGAGTGATATGACGTACTAATTGAAATCGACATTTTTGTCAAAGATCACAAGCATTTCCATTTTTCTAATTTTTGAATGTTGGTAGAAATTCTTTTGTTACAGTTTTTGTCTTAAACCCTTATATAAAATAATTATATTATATATAATATTTTTTTCTTCTACGTATATAAATACAAAGGACACATACATTAAGGATATCGTAAATACTAAACATATTTAGTTATTATATAGAGCTTCCGATTCAAACTGAATGATTTCCAAACTGAAAAATAGAAAAAAAATTTCAAATTTGAAAACAGTTTTTACTATCAATTTAAAATTATTGTTTATAAAAAATATTAGAAATATTTTTAAATTAAATCTAAATTTAACTGTATATACCAGAGGTTAAATAATATGGAATTCATACATGTAAATAGTGTATATTAAATGAATTCATACATTGGTACAATAAATTCATAAGGGGACAATACTTCGCGTTATTACATATTTAATAAATGCATATTTATTCATTAATACAGCACAAAATTCATAATTTATGGCAAATTTTAATTTAATTAGATGACGGAAAGTATAACAATTCACTGGCGTTCTGCCACCAGCATTTAAATATCTTACAAGATCCTAATATACCATTATGTTGCCTTACAATAGATTACATAATTTAATCATTTTCTTGAATAAGAAAACTCTTGTATAAATTAATATATTTTCCACCATTTACTAATATTCGGTTTGTGTTTATGAAAGCGAAAATTTGCTCTTGTATAATTAATATGACAATTAAAATGTATAAATCATTTGTTCATCGTTTCAAAACTTTTCAGTTTTATATATATCAACTCAAAAGATAAAACGCATAATAAAATCATGATAAAGTAAATTATAAATACTTTTCATTCCAGTAAATATTAAATTAGTTATTTAACAAGATTTATTTGTAGATTGATTAAATAATTTCGTAATTTTTTTTTATTAAATATACTATTTATTTAATTATTACTTGTAATTTATCTATTTTGTTATTTTTTATATATTTCTCAACGCTTGATTTTATTTACCAATTTCAATTATAATATTAAAATATTAAAATTTCATATGTAAAATTTATGTATGTAAACATAATCTAATCATATTTCACATGTAAAAAAATTATGTCATTCATGTATTTTATTTTACATAACCCTAACAATTAGCAGTAATTATTTCAAAGTTCTTATATATGTTCATTCATCTGTATTTAAAATAATAAACAAAATTTAAATGTATTTTTTTTTTTCATGCTGTATATGATATTCATCAAACTCATAACTTATTTTCATTATTTTCATTCAAACTCATTTATTATTAAATAAATTTTTTTATTACGTATATACTTTACAATGCTTATTTATCAAATTCAATTATAATATTAAATATTAAAATTTGATACGTAAAATAACCGACTCAAAACTGTCGTCAAAAAATATTTAAAGTAAAAATTAAGAAAATCAATCGAAATCCATTATTTTATTTTACATAACCTTAACTTTAACAGTAATTATTTCAAAGTTCTTATATATGAACATTCAGCTGTATTAAAAATATAAAAATTAAAATTAAATGTCTTTTTTTTTCACGCTGTATATACTCAAACTCATAAAATATTTTTCATTTCATAAACTCATTTAGTATTAACTAATTTTTTTATTACGTATATATTTTACAGACTATCATCAACAAATATTTAAAGTAAAATTAAGAAAAACTAATTGATGTATTTGCTTTTCTTTTACATAACCGTGACTTCCAAAGTAATTATTTCAAAGTTCTTATATATGGACATTCAGCTGCATTAAAATTACTAAAAAAAAATTTAAATAATTTTTTTTTTTTCATATTTAAATATAATTTTTTTTTTTTATTTTTTTATTCAAACTCATTTAATATTAACTAATTTTTTGTATTACTAATATATTTTTCAATGCTTATTTATCGAATTCAATTTTAGTATTAAAATATTAAAATTGCACACATAAAATAACGTCTCTCATCAAAAAAATATATAAAGTAATTTTAAGAAAATGTAATCAATATTTTTCTTTTATTTTTACATAACCGTAATTTTAAAAGTAATTATTTCAAAGTTTTTTTATATATGGACAATCAGCTATATTAAATATATTAAAATAAAACTTATTTGTCAATTTTTTTTTCATGCTGTATGCAATGAAACTCATAAATTATTTTCATTCAAACTCATTTATTATTAACTAAATTTTTCTTATTACTTATATATTTTTCCATGCGTATTTATCAAATTCAATTATAATATTTAAATAATAAAATTTCAAAATAAAGCGACTCTCGTGAAAAAATAATTAAAGTAAAATTAGTAGATATTTTTCGATATATAGAGAATCTAGTAGATATTTTTTATTTTCTTTTAGATAACCGTAACTTTAACAGTAATTATTTCGAAATTCTTGTACATGGACATTCAGCTGTATTAAAAATATTAAAATGAAATTTAAACGTCAATTTTTTTTCATGCTGTATATAAACAAACCAATAAACTCATTTTTTATCAAAAATATTTAATTATACAATATGAAAGGTCAAAAAATATTTAACATATTTATTAAAAATATCAGTGTAGTTCTCAATATACATATATATATATATATATATATATAAATTAAAAATAAAAATAAAATTTTTTAATTTTTATATTATATATATATATATTATATATTTATATGACATTTTTTCCAATTCCCAAATCCATCCCACCAATGAGGGAGAAGCTAAAGGGGCCAGGGCCCTTCCAAGAAGATTTAACTACTTACTATTATATGGAAAATTTAAAATTAACGAACACGAAATTAACACACAAATTTTCTCAATATGTACACAATGTGAAAATCACTAATATGTATATAATCAGAATTCCGGCACTGATATGTGTATAATGGGAATTTCGGCACTGATATGTATATAATCAAAATTTCGATTAAATTATATTGTATTTCAAATATATTTATATTTCTAGTCTCCATTTTATTCAATTCCCAAATTCATACAGCCAAAGATGGAGCAGTTTAATGCTCCAGGGCTGTTCTAAGAAATCTAACTATTTTATGGAAAAATCTAAACTTAACGAACATGAAAATAAAAAATATATATATATATATATACAATAAAACTAAAAATTTTATAATTACACTTTTACGGTCATATTAAAAAACATATTTAATTCGTTTTATAAATTCAAAATTAGCTTTGATGGTCCTATTAAAAAATATACTTGATTCCTTTAATAAATTCAAATTTACTAAACAAAATTATTGTAAAATATTTATTTTTTTAAAAATAATACTGGCGGAAGTTTTACCACTGAGTTTCTTTTTTTCACAAAATCGTAACTGTAAAATCATTATTTCTTACAATTTTAAACAATAAAAGATTAAAATAACTTTATAAATAATTAAAAACTTATTTTTAAGTAATATCATTGATTTTTCTTAATTCACATAACCGTAACAGTAAAAGCATTATATTTTTACAATTTCAAACACCAAAACCCATAAAATACTTTACTTAAATAATTAAAAACTTTTTTTAATAAAATCTTACCTCCTCTTTCCCTGCCGCCATACGTTTTCGCAGCACACGTGCTTATTCCGCACCAATGGAGAGTCAGAAAAAGAATTCCAAACACCCTGGCCCGCTTGGTAGAAGAAGAAAACTTCCTACACATTTTTCCTTTCCTTTTTCCCTTAAAACGAATTCAGGAAAATCCGGTGAGAAAGTAAAACAAGAAAAGAGCAGCTCCTTCCCGAAGGCACGGCACTCCGAAAACAAAAAAAAAAGTAACTTTCCGTCGTCAGGTGTTCCCGGAATTTATCCCAACAACTTCTTCTCAACGCCACTTTCCACTTAGTCCGGTAAGCGAAACGGGACTGCCGGATCCGAGTGATCTCCCGGATTCCTAGCACTCAGGTAAGAGTCCGGCCAGCAGGGAGGCAGCGCCCTCCAGTGGCAATAGATGGAATCAACGAGGTACCTGAGATTGCCACGCTATTGATTGGCAAACTGATATTGCCAGAGGATATAAATTATTGACAAGTTATATGAACAAGTTTGACTTTCTGTTTTAAAAAATATTAAAGCTTATAATTTAAACAATATTTTAATTTACTAATTAAACAAATTTACTGTATAGCCCATTTATTGTACCAGTTATACACTGTATAGTAAACTGAATAGTAAGTAAAATTTAAATAAGTAAAAATTCAGATAGTAAATTAGTGAATAGTAAATTCAAATATTAAATCGTAAATAAGTAAAAAATTCTAAGGAAAATAATTTCAATGACTATTTTAAATAAATTCCATTTAATAAAGACATACAACGCTTTGTGTTATTCGAATTTTTCTTATATAACCTTGACTTTAAAATAATACAAGCTACATTTATTTAAAACTGGAAATTATACAGTTTTAAATGTGTATTAAAGCGATAGTTTATCAAATTATATACTAATAAGTGGGGAGCCTGGTGGCCGAGTGACTAGAGCTCTGGCGTTAGGTACCATAGGTCGGGTTCGAGTAATGGTGGTGCCATGGATGTTTGTAGTGGTTCGGAATCCACTTTAAAACCATAGGTCCCAGTCTAATAGGATCGTAGAGCATTGCGGGGGTATTGTTACTCCACGTTCGTAGCTTATCTTCAAGATGCACGCACCCCCTGGGTAGTGCTAAGTGAGTAACGTCAGTGCGGCGCTTGCCTTAAGGCATCAAAGACAACTGTCTCAGTGTTTGCCAGCTGCATTAGTACAAAAAAATATTATAATTACTAACTAAACAAATTTACTGTATAGCCCATTTACTATACCACTTATATATAGAAAGCAGCCTTTTCTAATAAAAATTTTAAGGAAAATTGTTTTAATAAATATTGCAAATACCTTCCATGTTATAAAGATTTTACACGCGTTGTACTATTCGAATTTTAGTTATAATCTTGACTTTAAATTAATATAAATTGCATTTATTTAAAACTGAAAATTATACAGTTGTAGGTTGTATGTGTTGGTGTTGGTGTTGGTATTTAGATGCAGGTGTAGTGTTACTCGCGTGAGTAGCATATCTTCAAGCTACACGTTCCCCCTGGGTAGTGCTAAATGAGTAACAGCGGTGCTGCCGTTACTATTGCCGGTGCATCGTTGTTATTGACAAATTATAAGAACCAGTTTGACTTGTTGTTTTAAAAAAAATATTAAAGCTTATAATTTAAACAATATATATTACTTAAACAAATTTACTGTATAACCCATTTATTGTACCAGTTATACACTGTATAGTAAGTAAACATGAAATAAGTAAAAATTCAAATAGTAAATTAGTGAAATTTTTTTCTTTACAATGCAGCTGGCAAACACTTAGACAGCTGGGTCTTGGATGCCTTAAGGCAAGCGCTGCACAGACGTACTCACTTTGCATTACCCAGGGGGCGCGTGTAACTTAAAGATGAGCCACGGAGTAACAATGCCCCCGCAAAGCTCTACGATAATATTAGACCGGGACCTACGGCTTAAAGCGGATTCGAACCACTACACACATCCATGGCACCACCGGGACTCGAACCCGAAATCTGTGGTACCGAGCGCCAGAGCGCTAGCCATTCGGCCATTCAGGCCCCAGTGAATAGTAAAATAGTAAATAGTAATGTCAAATATTAAATAATAAATAAGTAAAAATTCTAAAGAAAATTGTTTCAATACGTATTGTAAATAGCTTCCATGTAACAAAGAGTTTACAAACATTGTAGTATTCGAATTATTGTTGTAACTTTCACTTTAAAATAATACAAGCACCATTTATTTAAAACTGAAAATTATACAATATTAAATGTGTTTTAAAACAGTTTATCAAATTGCAAACTAATAAATGTGGGGCCTGATGGCCAAATGGTTAGTGGATTTCGGGTTCGAGTCCCGACAATACCATGGATGTTTGTAATGGCTCGGAATCCATTTTAAAACCGTAGGACCTAGTCTAATAGGATCGTAGAGCATTGCGGGGGTATTGTTACTTCACGTTCGTAGCTTATCATCAAGCTGCACGCACCCCCTGGGTAGTGCTAAGTGAGTAACATCGTGCAGCGCTTGCCTTAAGGTGTCAAACACAAATGTCTAAGTGTTTGCCAGCTGCATTAGAACAAAAATATTATAATTACTAATTAAACAAATTTATTGTATAAACCATTTACTGTATAGTATGTACTGTATAGTAAGCAGCCTCTTCTAGTAAAAATTTTAAGGAAAATTGTTTCAATAAATGTTGCAAATAATTTCCATGTTACGAAGACTTTATAAGCGTTGTACTATTTAAAATCTTAACTTTAAATTAATATAAATTACATTTATTTAAAACTAAAAATTATACAGTTGTAGGTGTTGGTGTTGGTATTTAGATATAGGTGTAGTGTTACTCGCGTCCGTACCATGTCTTCAAGCTACATGTTTCCCCTGGGTAGTGCTAAATGAATAATAGTGGTTCACCCCTTACTATTGCTGGTGCTATTACTAATTAAACACATTTACCGTATAGCCCATTTACTGTACCACTTATATAGAGTTTAGCAAGCAGCCGTATCTAATAAAAATTTTAAGGAAAATTGTTTCAATAAATATTGTAAGTAACTTCCATGTTATGAAGATTTTAGAAGCGTTGTACTATTTGAAATCTTTATAATTTTGACTTTAAATTAATATAAATTACATTTATTTAAAACAGAAAATTATGCAGTTGTAGTTGTAGGTGTTGGTGTCGGTATTTAGTGTTGCTGTTGGTATTTAGATGTAGGAGTAGTGTTACTCGCGTCCGTAGTATATCTTCAAACTACACGTCCCCCTGGGTAGTGCTAAATGAGTAATAGCGGTGCAGCCGTTACTATTGCCGTTGCATCGTTGTTATTGATAAGTTATAGGAACCAGTTTGACTTGTTCTTTTAATAAAAATTAAAGCTTATAATTTAAGCATTATTTTAATTTACTAATTAAAGAAATTTTCTCTATAACCCATTTACTATACCACTTGCATACTGTATAGTAAGCCGCTGTTTCTCATAAAAATTTTAAAGAAAATCGTTTCAATAAATATTGCAAATAACTTAACGAAAATTAATAATGTAAACAAAGTTACCGTATAAACCAGGGATGAGCAAACTTTTTCGGTCGCGAGCCAAAAAAAAAAAAAAAAAAAAAAAAAAAATGTTTGGCGGCCCAAGATAAATTTTTCTAAAACTTTAAAAACAATATATATTTCGGGTTCGAGTCCTGGTGGTGCCATGGATGTTTGTAGTGGTTCGGAATCCTCTTTAAACTGTAGGTCTCGGTCTGTTAAGCATTCGTGAGACAGAAGAGGACCGTAGAGCGACAAACCAAAACAATATACAAGTATTACAATTTAAATATGTCAATGATATGAATGAAATTGTGATTTCATTTTTAAAAATTCCTTATATTGAGGTTCGAAATGAGATGTACTGATTCTAAGGAACGAGGCTAAATGCTCATCTGTCAGTCTACTTCTGAAATAATTCTTTCTAAAGTTCATAGTTGTAAACACTTGTTCACATATATAAGATGAAGCAAACATACCACTGATTTTCTGGGCGTGAGATATTAAATTTGAGAAACTTACTTTCGATAATGATTTGTAAAACTCTAACTTTGGCATAGTATTTAGATACTACTGTTTGAGATGATTGTCAGATTGCAACTCAATTAATTCAACCTGTAAATCTGACCTCACTGCTTCACAATTTACGTTGAAAGGCATATTATGGATCTATATATCTATCTATATCTTTGGATCTATATATTTGTATCGATTTATGTTTTGTAAAACAAAAATAGAGAAAGTAAAAATATCATCAGTCCTTTGAAAAAAAGGAAGAAAAAATAATATTTAATCAATGTAGAAAAGGAGATGAATATATAATATATAAATATGTATTTCTTTTAATTTACCTCGGACCGGCAAATTAAAATTCTATCCGCGGGCCAGATATAACCTTTCGGCGGACCGGAGTTGGCCCGAGGGCAGTAGTATGCCCATCCTGGTGTAAACCATTTACTGTAACGTTTATATATTGTATAGCAAGCAGACTTTTCTAACAAAAAATTTAAGGAAAATCATTTCAATAAATATTGTAAATAACTTCCATGCAACAAAGACTTTACAAACGTTGTAGTATTCGAATTCTTGTTATAAACTTGACTTGAAAACAATATATGTTTCATTATACAATATTTAAATGCGTATTAAAATAATAGTTTATCAAATTACATAATAATAAATGCGCTGCCGGATGGCTGAGTCGTTAGCGCCCTGTACCACAGGTTTCGGGTTCGAGTCCCGGCGGAGCCATAGATGTTTGTAGTGGTACGGAATCCACTTTAAACCGTAGGACCCGGTCTAATATAATCGTTGAGCATTGCGGAGGGTATTGTTTCTCCGCGTCCGTAGCTTATCTTCAAGCTACGCGCACCCCTGGGGTAGTGCTAAGTGAGTAACGTCGGTGCAGCGCTTGCCTCAAGGCATCAAAGACAACTGTCTAGAAGTGTTTTCCAGCTGGATTAGAATAAAAAAAAAAAAAAATATTATAATTACTAATTATACAAATTTACTGTATAACCCATTTATTGCACCGCTTACAGTAAGCAGCCATTTTTAGTAAAAATATTAAGGAAAATTGTTCCAATAAATATTGTAAATAACTTCCATGTTACGAATATTTTAAAAATTGCGTTGTAATAATATAAATTCCATTTATTTAAGACTGAAAATTATACAGTTTAGTTGTGTAGGGGTAATGTTACTCGCGTCCGTAGCATGACTTCAAGCTACACGCACCCCCTGGGTAGTGCAAAATGATTAAGAGCGGTGCAGCCGTTGCTTATAGCATAAAGATGAACTGTCTCTGTTTTGCCAGCTGCATTAGAACAATAACAACTTATTAATAAATGATTTTTGTTTGGCATTTCCACTGATTCAAAATATAAATGCTTTAATGCTATTCAATGTCTTTTAACAGTTATAGTTACATCTACACATGCATGTTACATGCAATTACATATAGTTATGTCTACAATAAGCACATGAGTGTGTTTTAAAAATTAAATTTACATTTATACAAATCTTCAAATTTTTACACACATAAAAATAGACAGATTTATGGAAATAGTAATAGCATAAATGTATGATAGTTTATAGTGTATGTAAATCTATAGTAAAAGATAAAATTGTAAACGTCTTACTATATATTTAATATTTCATCTACAAAATTGAATTTAAGATTCTAAAAATCTTCAAGATTTAAAACGTTTGAACAGAAAATTGAATGATATGTTCTCGCTAAGCCTTTTGATGTGTTGGTATTTCCTTATACAAATTTATATAGAATCTATTGGTTGTATAGAATTCTAAAATATAGAACTAAAGGTTATAGCATAGAAAATAGCTATGTTGTAGAATACATTTACGTTTCTGGAACTGTGAAAGAACAAAATCATATTGAAAATATGATGTTACACGAATTTTGTTATATATAAATATTCACAGTATTTCACATGTAAATTTCACAATCACATTTTATTTATCTTTTTCTAAATCCAAATGCTTTTCTTAGCAATTAAAATGGATAGAAATATTAGGCGGAGTGTCTTATTTAAAAAGCTCGTTGGGTTTCAGAACTTATAAGAGTCTGGCTTGAATCCTGCTAAGGGTAATTAGAGTTTTTAGGTCTTTGTTGGGGACGAGTCGAAATGCATCTATAAGTCGGTAATACCTTACGTCAGGTTCGAAGGCGGACCCCTCTAATGATTATCTGGGAGTGGTAGTTGTGGTTGTGCCTGGTAAGTGCACTGGATAATATTGAATCTGCTACAAATTTGACATTCTAGATCGGAAATCGCCTTTTCAAAAAGGCCGTTACTATTGAAAGCAACAATAATACTTGCTAAAAGATTCAGGCATTTCTAGGAATTTTCAGAATAGCTTCGCAACATGTTTACGTTTTTTAAATAAATACAAGCTGGGAAAAGAAGCCAAGGGGAGAAAAACGCCAACTCCTGTATGAAAAAGGCGGAAGATGTTTTCACCAATTCCTTGGTTTTTCTTTTTGTTAGCATAGGGAATCGCACTCTATTCCATTACTCATCTACAGAAAAATATCCATTCCAGATCGGAAATCCGCATATCGGAAAGGCCGTTTACAATTGAAACAAGAATATTATGGTGGGCAATCATTTTGTAAATCCGAATCCTCGCAAAACTGTCATCAAAAGTGGCAGTAAAATTACAAATATAGCATTATTTTAAGTGATTTAACAGCTTTAGAAAGATATCGTGATGAAAATATATAGTAGAAATAAAATAGAGCACGCATCGGAGTTGACACTTTGGAGCAAACATAAACCTCACGTGATCATACATATGGCGTGACTCTTAAAATTGTCACTTTCAGTTGTCGAGAGGGAAGTGGTAGTTACACACTTCCATGGTCACACTGCCTTTAAATTGTACTGAACTGGGCATTTTGTTTTCTTACGTTATCTTTAAAAAATTATCTAATATCGTTCTATAGAATATACTGCATACATTTAGAATTAGTTTTAGGGCTGTATTTCAGAATTTTTGTAATTTAACATATGCGATGATAGCTTCGCGGTTTTAAGGTTAATTTTGTTGGTCTTGAATCCTTTATGCTGTTGGCACGAAAAGAGAAAAAGGTTTACTATCCTACAACGCGTTTCAAAAGAAATTATTCATTTTTTTTTATTACAAATAAATGTATATTTTATTTTCTAAATATTTGCCATTTATATTCTATTGATAAATTGTTTTGTTTAATATTTTCTCTCTGAAATAATTAAAGAACAAAATATCCACTTACTGGAACTTTTATAATGTTTTATTATATCTCATACAAAAGGGTCAGAGTTGTAAACAAAATAACATTTTGTATCTGTTTATCTTTAATAAGCATATGTTAGTTCAATAAATGTAAGACTTGAGAAAAATTTCAGGCATTTCTCGGAATTTTCAGACATTCAGAATCGCTTCGTAACATATTTAGGTTTCAAAATATATACTGGGGAAAGAAGTCAAATAGGAACTCCAGTATGAAAAAAGGGGGTGTTTTCACCATTTTTCCTTTTGTTGAATAGAGAAAAGCGCTCTATTACATTACTCATCTATAGAAAGATATACATTAAAGGCGATTGAAGGGAAATTCATGGCCTCCTCGCACATTGATAGCCTGTTTGTGATATGCATAAATGGAACCCAAGGTTCACAGATGTATATATATATATCTATATATATATATATATTCGGGCTGTCATGTGAATGTTTTCGTGGTGTCGTACCGCACATCTTGCAAAAATGGGCCGATCGCCATTAAAAGTTCATCATGAATGTTTATTTCTTCAATTGCGTAGATGAGTGGGTCGTATTGATCATTTCACTGTGAGCAGTATTATATCAACTAGCTTGGAAGAAGGCGTGTCTACTGCACTGATTAACGCTGTTACTCATGTAGGGGGCATGTGTACCTCACCCCAGGGGGCATGTGTAGCCTGAAGATAAGCTGCGGACTTAAGTAACACCACCGTTACAATGCTCTACAGTCAAATGAGACTGGGACCTACGATTTAAAGTGGATTCCGAACGACTACAATCATCCATGGTCCCGTTATTGACGAATTTAATACCACTCCCTTTATCACACAACGGCGGTCTGTTCCTGCTATACATGTGGGACACGAGACTCTCTCCCTCTCTCTCCTCTCTCACACACACAACTATAAATATACATATTTAAGTGTGAGTATGTATTCAGATAATCTAGTTTACGTTTTCCGGGCATTGCACTATACGACACGCATAAATGGGCAATCACCAGTAAAAGTATGCATGAATGTAATATCGTCCCATAATCGCACATCTTTGGGCTGTTCATAGTATACATGTTGAATGAGAGGATCGCATGTATTAAATACGTTCAGACTGAATAGTGAAGGGTTTTCTGGCATCCTACTGCACATCTTACAAAAGTGGGGCAACCACCATTAAAAGCTCGTCATGAATGTAATGTCGTCCCTTTATCACACAACGGTGGGCTGTTCCTGGTATACATGTGACACACGATATATATATATATATATATATAAATGCATTCATATAGTCTGGTGCAAGCTTTCCAACGCACAAAATGGGCAATTGCCAGTAAAAGTCTTTATGAATGTAATATCGTCTTCTAATTCCACATCTTTGGGTTACTCATGCTATACATAAATGTAATAAGAGGAATACGTATTAAATAAGGTCAAACTAAATGGTAGATGCTTTACGGTCATTCCAGTATACTACGCTCAAAATTGGTGCAAACTCCACTAAAAGTCAAGCATGAATGTAATATCATCTCTTTTGCACACATGGCTGATTTCTCTCCCTCACACACACACATACATAATTAAATATATATATACATATATATATATATATGCATTCTAAAACGTGTAAACAAATAAATACAGAATACATTGATATGTAATATAATGCAATTCTCTCTCCTATCGCTGTTGAAATCTGAGAAAATGTACATATTAAAATTTGATATAAAACTACAGGATCTATTTCACTTCATAAATAAACGAAATATCTCGATTAGAACCGACTTCAAACTAGATGAAACCAACTCAACAAACATGCTGCAACGTTTCTTTGAGAGATGTCGTCGATCGAATATCTAATCCTCCAACTATTTCATATTCAGACCGTTCTTGAGGGACCGAAATTATAATAGTCCCCGCGTTGTGGAGGGACTTACATCCATCCTCCCAGTTGAGAGGGGCGATTTAATTGGGAGTGGATCGCACAAAATAGCAGCAGCAGCATTTATTCGCCCTCTCCGGGGAGCATCTAGATTGATTATTTGTTAATCATTTCGTTTCAGGGAGAAAATTGGATCCGATGAAAGTTGCATTTATTTTCGAAAAATATTTCCGAGTCTTATCGGCTAATTTAAGAATGATAGGGTTTTGTAATAATCTGCTTAATGAGTCTTTGGTGGCAATAGCAGTGATGAGTTTAGCGATTGATTTATTGTGTAATTTTTGTTCAGTTTCAGTTTAAAACTTCTGTTTTTGATAGGACAAATAGTCATTCGATATTTCCGGACATGAAAATGAAGATGTGTAACATATTCAGCGTTACACAGGATTCACAACAGAAAACTGTTACACCTCCTTCGTATTTTGACTGTCACAATTTCAAACAATACATCCCTGTGGAGTTTTCACTCTTCTCCTTAGGTAGCGGCCTGATTTCTAATTGGCTCGGGGCCCTCGTCTTTAATATCACAGATTTCATGTTCGAATCCTTACGAATGTATGTTTGTTAGTGACTGTTTTGCATAAATGGGCATTTACCAGTTAAAGTCTCCATGAATGTCATATCGTTACATAACCACGCATCTGAAGGCTGTTCATGATGTGCATAAGTAGAACAAGATGATTGCCTGTATTAAATATGTTCAGATGAACTCGTGGAATTTTTTCTAGCATCCTACCTCACATCTTGCAAAAGTTGGCGAATCACTATTATAATATGGTCATAAATGTAATACCGTCTCTTTATCACACATCGGTGGGCTGTTCCTGGTATACATGTGAAACACGAGGCTAGCTAAATATATATATATATGTATAACATATATATGTATATACTTATATATATTCAGATAATCTGGTGCAAGTTTTCAGGGCATTCTACCATACAATAAGCATAAATAGGCAATTACCAGTAAAAGTCATGCATGAATGTAATATCGTCTCTTAATCTCACATATTTGGGCTGTTCACAGTATACGTAAGTGGAACACGAATATCTCATATATTAAATACGTTCAGAATAAATGGAGGAACTTTTCTCGTCATTCTGTCATATCACGTGCAAAATCGCTGCAATCCTCTTTTAAAGTTATGCATGAATGTAATATCGTCTCTTTGTCACATTTCGGTGGGATGTTCTCTCTGTCTACCCTGCACGCACACACACTTACATGTATATAATGTATACAATGCACATAATACTCATGCATAGTCATACATAAATGCTGTCATAAGCGAATTCAAAAAAGGATGAATGCAGCACGTCCCTCCTCCTGGAATTTTACTATAATGAAATATTACAAAATGTACAGATTAAAATTTGGTATAAAACTATGGGACTTCATCTACCATTTCATTTCATAAATAAACGAAATATCTAGAATAGAGGCTTCAGACTGGATGAAACCGACCCCACAAGCCCAACTGCAACGTTTCTTTGAGAGATGTCGTCGATCGAATATCTAATCCTCCAACTATTTCATATTCAAACCGTTCTTGAGGGACCGAAATTATAATAAGCCCCCTGCGTTACGGAGGGGCTTACATCCATCCTCCCAGTTGGGAAGGGCGATTTAATTGGCAGTGGATTGCACAAAATAGCAGCAGCAGCATTTGTTCGTCCTCTCCGGGAGCATCTAGATTGATTATTTGTTAATCATTTCGTTTCACGGAGAAAATTGGATCCGATGAAAGCTGCATCTATTTTCGAAATATATTTCCGAGTCTTATCGGCTAATTTAAAAATGATAGGGTTTTGTAATAATCTGCTTAATGAGTCTTTAGTGGCAGGAGCAGTGATGAGTTTGGGGGTTGATTTATTGTGTGTTTTTGCTCAGTTTCAGTTAATGCTTCTCTGTTTTAGATAGGAGAAATAGTCATTTGCTATTAAAAGGCAGATGTGTAACAAATTCAGACTTGCCAAGGATACACAACGGATAACAATTTCCCTGCATTCGCAATTTACTACCACATCTTCAAACAATACCTCCTTATAGGTTTTGCACTGTCTCCCTTGAACCCAAGGTATGGACCATCCTACATTAATAAAGGGCAACGTAAATTTGCATTGTAAATTTTCATGTGGCTGAAGTTTTCTCCTTTCTAATTGTAATGTATATTTTTTAAAGATAATACATTTAGTTTAGCATTAATATATTGCATTTAGTTTTTTTATTAATTTTTATTTATTTATATATTGAAACTTCCACCCAAGCAACCCTATTTCTTCCTACACACCGGAAGAGCGTCCCTGTGGCTTTCTGAAAAAATCTTAGTTAGGCATCGAAACTCTCACCTGAGAGGACGTACGCAACTGCCGCTGTCATTAGTTACAATCTTTTATCCTAGAAAGCTAGAAGCGGAATCCTTCCAGAAATCTTTAATTAGATAACTTTAAATGTGTTAATGCTGTGTGTTAAGTATTGTCCATCTTTAATTCTGGTGATTGTGTCGTGTTTACGTGCTTGTATACTTAAACTTGTGTTTCAACCCGACCACATCCAGATCCAGCTGCACACACAAACGATGCACGCTGCAATAACATTTTGCTTTACATTAAAAAACTTTTGGACAAGTTGCTTACATCGTTAACTTATTTTATGTATGTTCTTAATGGTGTTAAAGAACACAGTGAGATCCGTCGACTCATTTACATGTACCTGGATCTTGGACTCAGGGTAAAAACTTGTCGGGCAATGGATTTATTGAGCCTATCTTCAGCATAGACACATAAATTTTTGGTTAGATTCCTATTTTTGGATTACGAACTTGTCTTCGCACATCCAGGTTGCAATACAATATATATATATATATATATTATTTAATTCAAACAGATATATATATTATATAATATAGAAATATATGATTAATATAAATGTATTCACTCTTCACCTCTGATCAGTATATAAATAAAATATTTGAGCAAATGCCTGGAAAATATCGTAATCTTCATAAGCTATTTTATTACAAATTTGTTATTATTGGACAGTCAAAGAGTAATTGTTAGTAATTTTGAAATTCAGGATAAACGAATCTTGTTTTTAACAAAGAAAGTTTTTTTAATTGTCTAGTCAATTTAAATGGTAGACAGACAAGATATAGTCACAATATAAGTTCCTGTACTTCTAATTGAAGCCTCCTTTGAGGTTCACTCCTCATAATTTGAAAATCACTGAGTTAAATATAGAAGATAAGAAATTACTACGATTTTATCCTAATTTATTTCTTCCTTCGTCAATAATTAAGTCACTATATATTAAATAAAATTAATAGTTAGTGACCTAATTATTAATAAGGTCAATACAATTAAACGTAACTATTCACGTTCATAACTATTATACGTTTATTAACAATTTTAAGCAGCAAACAATCATATTAATTTAATTTAGGATTACATTTCTAAATCTGGCTAATAATATCTGACTTAAAAAAATAAACAAATTATTTTAGTTTTTTTTATTTATTATAATAATAATACTTTTTTTTTTTTTGATGAATTACATTTCATAACATTATTCCCAAAAATTCGCAAGTTATTTTTATACAATAGTGACAGTTTATTTCTTAAAGAGTTCAATGATATAAGAGCTCTTATTAGGTGTATATTAAACAAACTAACCTAGGTTGGATACAAAATGGTATAAATATAAAATATCATAATGCTTTATTTTATTATTAAATATATAATTAAAAAAATTTAAAATGTGCAAAGTTGATATAATAATGATCGAAAGTGCTATATATCTAGATTTCTTTTCAAATTTTTATCATTATGTTACTCTTTAAACTCATACCACGTGAAATGTAACCTAACTTCATACAGTAACTTTCTCACCTCACTTCATTGTTTGTAGTCACCCGTGGAAGACATTGGTTTTGTGTCTGTATTTCTAATATTATATTTATGTATTTAATTGTCATTTGTAATGTGTCCAATAAAAAATTAAAAAAAGTATTGCAAAAATATTTGAATTGACTGACTACAGGCAGACCTTTCTAATACCTCTTTTACGGTTCGTTGACTAGAAAGGTAAGATAAATTTTATACGAAATTTTCTAGTTTAGTTTAGCGGATTTTCTAGTTTTGTTTGGTGAGGTAAAAAAAATAATATAACTCTGAGAATTAAACTTTTACAGTTTATTATATTCATGTAATATAGATCATCGATGTTTTTTCCAAAATATTCAGTGTTTTCGGTACTAATCGAGATTTGTCGCTTTTGAGGCCGAAAATATCTTGTAAAATGGAATTGACTGATCCTTTTGAAATTCCAACATCATCAGCAAGGTCTCTAATTGTAAATTCGACGGTTTGCAAGCGCAAAATCTTTAATTTTTTGGATGTTGACAGGCTTCGTCGGACCCGAGCGCTATTCGGTTTCCACGCGTTCTCTGCCTTCTTTGAACTGTTTATATCGCTTGTAAACATTTTTTTCCGATATAGGAATGCTCACCGTATGCCTTCTGCAACACTCTATTCGTTTCCGTACACGAATATTCATTCCACAAACAAAACTTAATTCAAGTACTATACTCAATTAATTCCGACATTTCAAACATTGCCGAAATCACTTTTAGCTCCTCAAAAAGTCAAGCGTTACTCAAACACTAATGAATATTTTGACATCAAATTTCACACAGATGTCAAGGACAGAGAAAACAATATAAAAATCAAGAAAAATTGAAATTCCATATGCCCGGGAAATTTAAATTTAAAATTGGTCTTAATTTTTGGGCACAATAGTAACTAAAAATAGATACAGATCGTGTTTTTTGGTTTAAATGATATTTGTTCATTTGTGTATGTACTTTTATTTATTAATGGTATTTTCTGCAATAGTTCTGCTAATAAAATTTAATAAAATCAATATTATATTAAATTTAATAAATTTAATATAATCAAATAGATATCTTGCGTTTACCATTTGGTATTGTTGCAAACAATGTCTTTCTCTACATAATGTATGGTTGTCTTGAAAGGATTGTGTACAATACAATTTATCAAGTAATGAGAGTTAAATTTAAGGATTTGTAGAATATTTATAAATGTTTTAAATTCAAAAAATTAAAACTATTACCATTTAATAATTTAAAAATAATTTAATAAAAGGTTGATATTTTGAAACACTATATGTTTTAGTATTGATTTTATCCAGTATCATTATCAATCGATAATTATAATAGACAGTAGGTATAATATATCATCATCATCATCGGCGCAGCAGCCAATGATATCTGCCCACTGGCAAATTTCTAGACAGGGGATGTTCTATTTTTTACGGAGTAAGGTTTTCAACCCTATTCTCCTATTAGACCAGAACCTACAGTTTAAAAATAGATTTCGAAATACTACAAACACCCACGGTACCGTCGGGATTCGAACTGTACCCTGGTACACCAAAGGGTGCTAGCCAGTTGGCCACCAGGACGCCTTAAATGATCTGAATTAATTTGTGTATATACTATTATATAGAAATGTTATTTTCTGTTATAAATTCTATTAAAATGAAATAAAAAACGACAGAAAGGTGATTAAGTGCAAGAAAATCATTTAATTATAAAACTCACCATAACTATTGCGTAATTTCTCAACTGCAGATTAATAAATTAATGTTAATGTTTCCTTTTATACAAACAAAATTTTTACAAAATCAATTTTCAGTTTCCATAAATGCAATTTTCTGCAATAATTACTTTCCAAACAAAGTTTGATGCATTAACGGCTTTACCCTAATAAATGCGTATTCCAATACGATGTCTTCCGAGGCCACAATTAAGACAGCCAGACAATGATTTCGGAGTACAGACAGATTTGTTTCACTTCATATAATCCTGCGGTCCGTGTCTTTGGACTAAAGAGTCTTTTATTTGCTCGTCATTTGGAACCCTTGAAGGGATTATGATCCAGCAGGCATAATTGCCGGAATATTTATCTGCGAGACGCGACTCGATTTTGCTTTATGTACTTAAAATGATGCCACCGTCTTAATGAATGCCATCAGTTCCAGATTGCTAACCGACGCAACATATTTTGCAACATTTATAAAGTTTCCCTCAGTTTGTGAGTGTCCTCGGGCATTTCCAGATATCTTGCATGTACCGTCTGGTATTGTTGCAAACAATGTCTTTCCCCATTTAATGTCAGACCATCTTGAAAGGAGTGTTTGAAATATAATTAATCTAATAATGAGAGTTCAATTGAAATGTTTGAAGAATATTTAAATTTTTTAAAAGTTTAACTTAAAACGTTTGAATTTTATTTTTTTCATTTAAAGCATTCATAATGTTTTAAATTTAAAAAAAAAGTATAACTATTATCTTCTAATAGTTTATAGAATAATTAATAACTTAATAAAGACCTGCAATTTTTTGACACAATATTTACCACGACTTATTTGATATAATATCATTATCAATCAGTAATTATATTAGACAATAGATATAATATATCTTTATCATCATTATCGGCACAATAGCTGTATATTAGGACGAGGACGTCTACCTACTGGCAAATTTCTACACAGGAGATGTTTTCGTTCTTACGGAGTAGCGTTGTCAGCCCTAGGCGCATATTAGAACGGGGGCGTTAAATTTAAAATGGATTCCGAACCACTGCAAACATTCCATGACGCCGCTTGGGATCGAATCCGAACCCTGTGGCACGGAACGCGCAGAGTGGTAACACTTGGCCATTCAGGCCCACAATCACATGTAGCTAATAATTGATCTTAACAGTGTAATTTGATTTAGATATTCTGTGGTTTGGTTTTGTCGCTCTACGGTCATCTTGTGCACCCGAGGTCTCAACAGACCGGAATCTATCGTTTAAAAGTGGATTCCGACCCACTCGAAACATCCATGCCACCGCCAGGATGCAAACCTGAAGCTTGGAATACCAAGAGCCAAAGCACTAACCAATTGGCCACCAGACCGCCTTAAACGTTCTGTGTTAATTTGTATGTATGCTATTACTTGTAAATACTATTTTCAGTAAGAAATTCTATTAAAATAAACAAAAGAAGATTCATGATTCACGTAAAGGGTTCAGTGGTTAAGTGAGGAAAACGATTCAGATCGAGTTGATTCAGTGCAAGAAAATGACTTAATTATTATTAGATTATTCATAACTATTCCGTAATTTCTCAATTGTAATAAATTATATTAATATTTACTTTAACACAGAAAATATTTTTACAAATTCAATATCAATTTCCATGAACGCAATTTTCCGCAATAATTACATTCCAAACAAAGCCTGATGAATTAAAGGATTTACCCTATTAAATGCGTATTCCAATACAATGTCTTCCGAGGCCACAATTAAGACAGCCAGACAATGATTTCGGGGAACAGGCAGATTTGTTTCACTTCCTATAATACTGCGGTCCGCGTCTGCTGCTTTGGACTAAAGATTATTTTATTTGCTCGTCATTTGGAACCCTTGAAGGGATTATGATCCAACGGGCATAATTGCTGGAAAATTTATCTGGGAGACGCGATTCGATTTTTGTTTTATGTACTTAGAGTGACGCCACCGTCGTTATTAATGCCGTCAGTTCTAGTTTGCTAACCGAGGCAACATATTTTGCAACATTTATAAAGTTTCCCTCAATTTGTAAGTGTCCTGGGCATTTCCAGATATCTTGCATTTACCGTCTGGTATTGTTGCAAACAACGTCTTTCACCATTTAATGTATGACTAAGTTGAAAGGAATTAATCTAATAATGAGTGTTAAAGGAAAGGTTTAAGAATATGATATAAGTATTTTAAATTCGAAAATTTTAAATTAATTATTAAAATATATAATTAATAACTTAATACAGATTTGAAATTTTTAAACAATATAAAATCTACGATTGATTTGATACAGTATCATTATCAATCGGTAATTACGTTAGACATTAGATATAATATATCATCATTATCATTATCGGCACAACAGTTCTATGGGGGGACCAAAACATCTACTACTGGCAAATTTCGAGACAGGAAATGTTTTCTATTTTACGGGGTAGGGTTATCAGCACTAAGCTCATATTATACCATGACCTTACAGTTTAAAGTGGATTCTGGACCACAACAACATCCATGGGTCAGCTAGGGCTCGAACCCGAAGCCTGTGGCACCGAACGCCGGTGCACTATACACATGTAGCTAATAATTTATCGAAATCGCGCTTTTCGTTTTAAATGTTCTGGGGTTTGATTTGTCGTCGATCTACGGTCATATTTTTGCATACAGCGGCTAAACAGACCGAGAATTATAGTTTAAAGTGGATTTCGAACCACTCCCAAGCAACCATGCCGCCGCCAGGATTCAAACCTGAAGCCTGAGATACCAAAGGCCTGATCACTAGCCAGTTGCCCACAAGGCCGCCTTAAATGTTCTGTGTTCATTTGTATATATGCTAATATTTATAAAAGCTATTTTCTGTAATAAATTCTATTACAATCAAATAAAAAACGATTCAGTAATTCATTTAAATGGTTCAGTGATTTAGTGATATAAACGATCCAGTACAAGTTGATTCTGTGCAAGAAAATGACTTAATTATTAAAATCTTCATAACTATTGTGTAAATTTCTCAACTTCAGATTAATAAATTGTTTTATTATTTTTTCTCTTTACCAAAATAATATTTCTACAAATTCAATTTCAGCTTCCATAAGTGCAATTTTCTGCAATAATTACTTTCCAACGAAATCTGAGGCATTAAGAGCTTTATCCTATTAAATGCGTATTCCAATACGATGTCTTCTGAGTCCAAAATTAAGACAGCCAGACAATGATTTCGGAGGACAGACAGATTTGTTTCACTTCATATAATCCTGTGGTCCGTGTCTTTGGACTAAAGAGTCTTTTATTTGCTCGTCATTTGGAACCCTTGAATGGATTATGATCCAACAGGCATAATTGCTGAAATATTTATCTCGGACATGTGATTCGATTTTGCTTTAAGTACTTAAAATGACGCCACCATCTTAATGAATGCCGTCAGTTCTAGTTTGCTAACCGACGCAACATATTTTGCAACATTTATAAAGTTTCCCTCAGTTTGTAAGTGTCCTCGGGCATTTCCAGATATCTCGCGTTTACCCTCTGGTATTGTTGCAAACAATGTCTTTCTCCATATAATGTATATCCGTCTTTAAAGTGTGAGGATCTGTGGGAGGATCCGTCTTTAAGGAGGTGTAAAGGAGTGTGATATAATTAATCTAATAATGAGAGTTAAATTGAATTGTTTGAAGAATATTATAAATGTTTTAAATTCAAAATTTAATATTATTATCTTCTACAAGTTTACAAAATAATTAATAATTTAATAAAGAATTAAAGTTTTAAAACACTATATATTTTAAGAATAATTTGATACAATATCAATATCAATCGACAATTACGTTAGGCAGTAGATATAATATATCATCACCATCATCGGTCCAACAGCCACATGGTGGGCTAAGGACATCAGCCTACTTTCAAATTTCTAGATATGATATGTTTTATTTTATAAGTTGTAGGATTGTCAGCCCTATGTTCATGTTAGACCAGGACCTATAGTTTTATTTGGATTCCAAATCACTACAAACATTCATCACTCTGATGGGACGCGAACCCAAAACCAGTGGTACCGAGTGCCACAGTGCTAGTTACTCGGCCATCAGGTCCCAGATAAAATACATAGGTTACCAAAATTTCGGTTAGTTGGGTTTGTCTCTCTACGGTCATTTTCTGTACACTTTAGGCTAAACAGACAGGGACCTACAGTTTAACGTGGACTCTGAACCACTTTTAAGCATCCATGCCACTACCAAGATTACACCTGAAGCCTGGGATACCAAAAGACAGAGTGCTAGATAGTTTTCCACCAGGCCGTCTTAAATGTTCTTTGTTACTTTGTACGTATGCTATTATTTATAAATGCTATTTTCTGTAGAAAATTCTATTAAAATTAAATAGAAAATGACTAAAAGTTGATCCAGGGCAAAAAAACGAATAAAATATAAAAATCTTCATATATATATTGCGTAATTTTTTTAAATGTACAGTAATAAATTTATTAATATTTCCTTTTACACAAAGAATATTTTTACTGATTCAATTTCAGTTTCCTAATTTCAATTTTCCGCAATAATTAATTTCCAACAAAGTCTGATGCATTAAGGGCTCTACCTATTAAATGTGTATTCCAATATGATGTCTTCTGAGGCCCCAATTAAGACAGTCAGACAATGATTTTGGAACAGACAGATTTGTTTCCCTTCATATAATCCTGCGGTCCGTGTCTTTGGACTAAAGAGTATTTTATTTGCTCGTCATTTGGAACCCTTAAAGGGATTATGATCCAACGGGCATAATTGCTGGAATATTTATCTGCGGAGACGCGATTCGATTTTGCTTTATGTATTTAAAATGACGCCACCGTCTTAATTAATGCCGTCAGTTCTAGTTTGCCAACCGACGCAACATATTTTGCAATATTTATAAAGCTTCTCTCTGTTTGTAAGTGCCCTCGGGCATTTGCAGATATCTTGCATGTACCGTCTGGTATTGTTGTCCTTCTCCATATAATGTACGTCCATCTTGAAAGGAATGTGCGGAATGTAATTAATCCAATAATAAAGTTAAATTTGGTGGGTTTGAATAATATTATATAAATGTTTTAAATTAAAACTATTAGCTTTTTAAAAAATAATTAATAATTTAATGAAGAGTTAAAATTTACAGTGAAATCAGAAAAGAGTCATTGAAGAATCATAAATCGATAATTTAAAAAAAAAAAAATATTCATTAACGTAAAAAGTAATTCTGCATTAAAATAGGATACGCTATTTAATAGAGCTGATGTCTTTCTAATTTAAAATAGATGATATAATTTTAATTTATTAGATCTGCTGTGGTTTTTTTTTTTCTTTCTTTTTTTTTTGAGCTGCTGCTTTTAATATAGATAAACTTCTGTACTAATTTTTTTCAGTTACTGTGTTTTTTTAATTTAGTAGAGTTGCTTTTGTTTTAATTTAGTAAAACTGCTGATATGTGTTTTTTATTGCAGATTTCTGTTGTGTGCCCATCTCAGGTTACTCATAAAATGTGGATTGTATTTCTAAGAACTCAACAAAGAAGTAAATTCGCCAAATCTATAATTTCTTTTTTATTCCATTTACACATTCCTCTAGAATATCTTATCATCGTAAATTGTAGAACTAAAATGTTCTGTTCCTATTTGAATATATGCTAATTTCTGTTTGTCATATGAACTAATAAAAATCAGTATAAATGTTAGCCATTAGACTCTGCCTTTGGATTAAACCATCATGGATGAATGGTTTCTGCCTCAGTAGATACACGTATCATCAAGTATCTCGGCATCTCGAGTTATTAGTTATTGATAAATGAGTTACTGGCATAGTAGTCGCTTAAGCCATATATGAATGGGTTACTGGCATAGTAGTCGCTTAAGCCATAAATGAATGAATTACTGGATAGAGTTAGCCATAGATGGATGAGTTACTGACATAATAGTCCCAACCTTAGATAAATGAGTTACTGGCATAGTAGTCACAGCCTCAGATGAATGAATATTGATACAGAGGAAGACTACTGGCATATTAGTCACTTAAGTCTTAGGGGAATGAGTTGCTGACATAGGCATAGGACTTAAACCTATAGTTATTTTTAGATTCGAATAATTAAACTAAACTCTCCAAGTCGAAAATTACCAAGATTACAATAAAGAAAAACGGGTAAGTAACGGTCTTTTTCTGGTAATACTGGAAAAGAATTAACCGATTTTTATGGTCAACAATAGCAAACGGTAATTTATATTAAAAATATAATTTTAAATTAGAAGCCACTGATGAAATCGGTGTAAGAATAATGTTATTGACAAGTTTTGCCATTGGCAAAACTTTTATATGTTTTGTGAAAATAAAAACTGGGGAAGTGAAAACTAATTAGGTTTCTTTCAAAATATTATTGAATGCTGGATATAAAATTATTTTTTATTATTACACAAGTATTACATTCAAAGATCCTTAAAAATCTTTAATCTATAACCAAAAAAAAAATGAAATAAACCATAAACATTTTAAAAACTGAACTGAATTCTTAATTGAATAAAATTTAAAAAAAAAAAATGAGTTCATGATAAACCACATTGCAACCAAATTTATGTACATTCTTGTATAATTATACAAAATCATTTAGAAAAAAATAAATTTATTACATAGATTTATATCTCCAGTTTACTTATATTTAGAGGTAATATTATAATAATAATCCAATTTTAGTTGATTAAATATATTTAACTTGATAGCAAATAAGCACATTATTTATTATTCGTTATCTGAAAAACTAAGTAATAGTTATTGCAGTACTTAATGTCCGTTTAACTAGTTCAGCAACATATTCTCCAAAACATAATATGTTGATACATGATACTTAGCAACATTATATACGTAGTTTATTTTATTTCTATGGCCCCAGGAAAGATTTTCTCTTTCTTTCCGCTACAGATAATGTTCATGAACTCTATTAGTAATAACATATTGAAGTTGCCAATATATCTGCAGATTCTGAGTTAAGGCACTTTATTACAAGAGTATACACATGTGCACGAAAACGAGAATGGCACTTAATTGAAAATATTTTGAATGTTGCTTTAATTTGTGTCACTATTATTTTAGAATATAAGTAATTAATTAGTGTTACAATTGAAAACATTGAAATAATGTTTTAGAGTATGATCACAGATATTTTCTGCTTGATACATTACACTTTGTGTGAGTATTAAATTTCGTAAATATTTCAATAGTATATAAAACAATTTGTTTTAATTGTTTTGTATACTATTGTTGTTAATTGTTTTAAGTTCATTTTTAACATAATTCCAAATACTTTCTACACAAGAAAGACATTTTCTTACTGTACATTTGTAAAACTAAAATTATCCTTTTAAAAACAATTAGAAAAAAACTTTTACTTTAATATTTTTTTTTTCTAATGCAGGTGGAAAATACTTGAAAACAAGATTTCAATGAATTGACAAATGCAATTCTTAATTCTTTATTTTACATAACAAAAAAATTATACTTACTACATATATTGTAAATCATTTCACTTTCACAAATCATAATCTTTCTGATTGTTTATTTGACGATATTTCATTTTATTATGACATCATACGAAATTCAAGTATTAAATTTCGTATGGTGTCATGATTAAATGAATAATTCGTATATACGAGTGTATATGAATATATTTCGTATATTTTTTTCATACGAAAAACAAATTTAATTTAAACCAATTCTAAATAATGTGGCATTTTGAGACAATACACAATTATTTTTTATAGAAAATTCTCACTTTTAAAAACCCTATGGAAATATTAGGACTCTTAGAACTAGGATATACTATGGAAGAAATACTAAGGAAACATTACTTACTAGGCTTTAATTTTATATGAATTTCAGGCTATTTTAACTCTTACAATAAATATTTTTTATTATTTTTCTATCTTAGATATCAAGGACCAATGTTGTGTAAATCCAAGTTTAAGAAATATGAGCATAGCAAAATACTTATATAATTTACACTTATCTTAGAATTATTGTTTTAACTATCATCTTCTGATTTATAGGTTTAAATAACAACATAATCTTATATCAAGCTTTCTGTAATAATATAACAATCTTTAAAGTAATTTATTTTCTATAGATTTATTATATCTTATACATTTTAATATTCTTGAGAGAATAATAAATCTTGCGTTGAACTAAAAGCATTAATATTAACGACTGCTTTCTTTTTTTTTTTGTAGTGAATACATTATCTTAATTTAGAATATGACATTCATTTCATTTATAACTTACTATAAGTTATAAACATAATTACGTTTTAAATTATAAAAGTAATTTAGAGAATGTTCAGATAGCGCGGTTGACAAATACCGTAAATTATATTTTGCTAACGTAACGTAATTTAGAAGATGAAGCCACATGATCTAGTAGCAACATTTTCTCACAGCTGTAGACACACTGATTAAGTTTAGACTATAAATGTCATGCATGCCTTTTTGCTATATGTATAGAGAATAATAAAATTAGTTGTGTTGTTATTGTGGCTAATACTAAGTGTGTACACGAAGGATGGGCACACCATGAGTAGTCTACTCATGGATGGAGGTAAGGGATAGCTCTTGTTGTGATGGAGCAACCGTATTTAGAAGTCTGACGTGGCTCCAAGTTTCTGAAGAAGGAGTGCAGTCAAAAGGCCCTTTTTAGAATTACCCTCCATTTGCGTATAGTATGAGAGAAAACCCTGAAAACTTCTACCAAGTAGTCTGACTAATTTTGCAAATACAAACGCTATCGAGTGTCATCTTTTGAAAACAGTGTCTGCAACAATGCTGGCAGCAGATTGAACCTCAGCCCTAACGCTCACCAGTGGCGCAAGATGTCACTGAGACATGGGCCTGGCTTAATTAACTTATATATTATAGTTATTTACAGAACATCGAATTTCCAATCTGAGATTATAAACTACTAATATAATATTTAATGATATTAACAAACATACCTACTATTCATAGCTAAATTTATTGATTTAAAAATAATACAGAAAAATTTAGTAAAATCTCATTTATTGAAATTTATTTTAAATTTACAAAAACATTAATCAAATAAATTACTGCAAATGCACACAAAAACCAAAAATATTTTTTATTGTCTTGAAAGTACAAAAAAATGGAAACATACCAAAAGCACAGTAATTTAGTAAAATGCGTGTTCCTGTTAATTAGAGAGTGATCACCTCTAACAGCTTTACAGGCAATACAGCAATGTCCAACAGTATAGCAAAAACGTGGTGTTCATTAACGCAGTTGGCTGTAAAACTACTACAGTGACGATGCAAGTCTTAGCCACTGGAAGATTTCTCGCGACGAATGGGCTAAAGGCGTTTATAGGTTTCTTTGTCACCCCAAATGTGGTCTATCATGTTCAAATCTGGTCTCCAACAACAAGTGGACTAGCTTTCACTTCTTGTAAGAGTCACCACTTCACCTACTTAAGAATGAATAATTGGTTCAAGTAATATATTACCTAAATAATTAAGCAAGTTACCCCGTAAAATGCCAGCGTCACGGAGCCAAGTCAGACTTATACCTACGGATGCTCCATCAGAACAGAAGCTGTCCCCTTTTTCTTCAACCATGAGACCACACGAGTTTGTGGGATTGGTCTCGATGTCTACCAAGTGGGATAAGAAACAACAGCAACTCTAGAAATATGCGATTACACACAAAAAATAAATACTGAATAATCGCAAATAATTAAGACGAAATAGTGTATTTTAAGACAATAAATTGTGCAGTGTGGAAATCCTAAGAATTACCTACCTACACACATACAGTGAATATACAAAATATGGATGATAGTGAGTTATGACTTTCGCAGACCAACAATCTTGTTGTCTTCTTGAGTCACTTTGAAAATATGATATATTTTTTTTCACTGGCTTCCTCTTTGACATAAAAAGATGTGTGTGTTAAGTAAATAAAACTTTCATTTAAATAACGTGGTGGGATGTTTTAAGACAAACTGGACATCTTGCATATAACCCACCATCATCAAGGTTTTCTGTCCTTAGTAGATCTGGATACCAATCTTCCAGTAACTGTTGCAAGAGAAGATCTGAGAGGTAGCGGTTCTAAGCCTCTTTGTAATTTGCTGAAATATTGGTCATTTAGGGCACACGCAAATTTAAGGCTTCTCAGAAATATATTCAGCAGTCTATGGAAAGGGTCCACAGTCTATTCTACTGTCTTTTGAGACTTTCCCAAATTTAATCATCTTGCTAAATACTTTGACCCTTTTTCTATTAGCCTAAAGACACTAAGCCTAAAAGTCCATTATATAAAATATATCAAGTATTCATATAAAACGGATACCTCGGACTTTCACATTTTATTGTATATTTCACATTTTGTATTTATTGAAATCGCTGACGTTCAAAAGTTAATTTTCAGCTATTTATCCTATTATTTATCTAAATTAAACTTACAGGCAATATCTAATAAGATACTATTATAAAATTTATATTATGTAAAGACAAATTTTCTTAAATTGCATGCTCTATTTTAATATATTTTATTACATATTTATGCGGTGTAGGTCTTTATTTATGAAAATGTATTTATTTTTGGTGTGCAATCGCATATTTCAGCTTTTAATCAAGTCCTGGAAACAATACAAGGAAAGGTATAGTGGTATCGTGGTTAAGGCTGGTATCGTGATTTATTAGATATATTAAATAAACCAGGAATGATATATTGTTCTTATCAATTTCTAGAAAACAATACAATATAAGGCTGTCTAATCTATGGTCTCATGATTTATTAGATATATCAAATAAACCAGGTATTATATACTGTTCTTTTAATAATTTCAACTCCTTACTAATTTAATTATATGTTAAATAGTTGCAACTCCTTTTAATATTTAATTTTAAATATATATAGAACAACCCCTTCTCCCAAATTAGCTGTTATTATTAAGTTAATTATATCCCACACATTAGTTTATAGATGGTAATATATTAATATTATGATGAAAGAACATTGTTTGCAATAATTCCAAACGGTAAGTATATGATGATTACTGCAGTTGCTCGACTCCATTTACAAGCTGGGAAACATTATAAATGTTGCAAAAATAGGTTGTTTCGGTTAGTTTGTTTAAATAACATTGTTTCATAAATGGCAAACAAATAAAAAACTATAGGCTTATTTTCTGTTATGAAAATACACCAATCCGGGTCAAACCAAAAATATAATATTTGAATTCAATGTGGAGTGTTATTATTTATCCAATATGGAAGGCATACAGTGTATAGTGTGGAGTCTGATCAGTTATAATAGCGATATAGGCAAACATCTATACAAGCTGTATATCAGTATTAATTCTAGATGTTTGATAGATAAGTTTTATTTATATTTTTCAACGATGATAGACTATAAAGGGAAGATGATTTCTGAAACTGCTCAACACTATTTACAAGCTAGGGAAACACAATAAATATTTCGAAATATGTTGTTTCGGTTATTTTATTTAAATACAATTTTTTTACAAATAAGAAACAAATGAAAATAAATTTCGGCTTATTTTTTGTGATGAAAATACACCAATCGGAGACAGTGCAAAAATTACAATTCTTGAATTTAATGTGGAGAGTTATTATTTCTCCAATATGGAGTGCATAGAGTGTCAATCAATCCTTAGCTTGTATGCATCAATTATAACAACAATATAGGCAAACATCTATACAGGTTGCTTATCAATATTATTACTAGATGTTTGCTACATGAGTATTATTTCTAGTTTGCAACAATGATGTTTCATAAGTGTTCATCGTCATTGGCTCAACAGCCCAATGGGGGCCAAGGCCTTCAACCTACTGGCAGATTTTGAGACGAGAGAGGTTTTTTTTCTTTTTATAAAGTAGGGTTGTCAGCTCACGCCCAACGCTCAACAATCATGTAAAAAGTATTAGTAATTATTCTGAAGTAAGTAGTATTCATAAGTAAGTAGCATTCATAAGTATTAGTAATTATTCTGAAGTAAGTAGCATTCATAAGTATTAGTAAATATTCATAAGTAAGTAGTATTCATAAGTATTAGTAAGTATTCATAAGTAAGTAGTATTCATAAGTATTAGTAAGTATTCATAAGTAATATTCATAAGTATTAGTAAGTATTCATTAATATTCATAAGTATTATTCATAAGTATTAATAAGTATTCATTAAGTATTAGTAAGTATTAATAAGTATTAATATTTCATAAGTATTTTATTCATAAGTATTAGTTCAGTATTATTTTTTATTTTTGCTAGATCAGTATTATTTCTTTTGCAAAGATGACAGACTATAAGCAAAGATGAAAGATGTTTTATGCAACTTCACAATGCCATTCACAAACTGAGGATGAAGTAAATTGTCTGATAAATTATGATAGTGATATGGGCAAACAGCTATAAGGCTGGATTTATGTATCATTAAATGTAAAATGTTTATGTGATGAAAGACATTGTTTACAACACTACCAGACACAAGTACAGGATTTCTACAACTGCCCCATTTCATTTACAATTTGAGAAATCTTTATAAATCTCGTAAAATATGTTGTTTCAATTATGAAACTAGAACTGACAGGCTTCATTAAGACACTAGAACTCCAATAAGCACGTAAAGCAAATTGGAATAGCATCTCTCAGATAAATATTCCAGCAATTATGTCTGTTTAATTATAATCCATTTTAGGGTTTCTAAATGACTAGCAAATAAAAGACTCTTAGTCCACAGTAGCCGACATGAACTACCGGATTATTTGATGTGAAACAAATCTGCTTGTTCTCTGAAACCATCCTCCAGATATCTTAATTATTGCCTCAGATCACATTGTATTGGAATATACATTTAATTCATGGATAAGCCTTTAATATCACATACAAAGTGGGAGGAAATTACTACCGAACATTGAATTTATTAAACTGAAATGTATTTTGCTACATTTTTTTGTAAGTTTAGTTATATTTAAAGAGTTTCTTCTTTAGCAAAAAAAAAAGGAATTATTTAATTTATTATTTTTTCTTTTGCTGTTGAGAAATGACCAAAAATTATCAAGATATATATATATATATATGTACTAACATATATAGTTACATACATATATATATATATCGAGAGAGAGATATTGTAGCATTTTTTTTCTTCACAAGAAGAGTTTCTGCATAAATATATAATAGACCCATCCTCAAATTTGGCAGTAGAGGAAGGGTAGTTATATTACATACAATGAGTGTTTTGCACTAATGAGAACAGTAGGTCACTCAATTATGATAGCAGCTATTCGGTATCATACATAATGAGACTCAGGAAATTAACGAGTGTTTCTGCGACCTTCACAGGTCAAAACAACTAGGGATTGATTATGAGCGATACCATGAGTTGTTCCATCGTGATTGGTGATAGACCAGAAGCTGAGAAATATCTACTCGAATGAAAAGCGGAACACCCCTATCCACTTGACGGATTGTCTTAAAAAGGAGATTTTTTTTTGGTGAAGAGGGAAAGAGTCTGCGACATGTGGACAAGAGATTGTGTTGTTTTTTTTTTTTACCTCTCAGGTGATTTAATATGTTGGAAAAATCCGCCTGTTTTCAATGTGAAGCCCTTGAGGTTTCGTGTATTACGCTGTATGTAAATTAAGGTCTGCCGCTGACTCGGTAATAAGATTCAACATAAACTCGAGAACTCTGAAAAATCTCTGACCGTAGCGTGGACTGTACTTATGATTTCGTCGTGCATGTGATCACATTTTATTTTTAATCTTTATTTCTTTGTGTAAAAATCAAGAGTTCATTATTATTTGTATTTATATATATATATATATATATATGTTTGTTTTTGAGTATACACATAGTTCTTGTAAATAAAAATTAATTGTTCCCTTGAACCTGAAACCATTATCGGTATAATAAATGCGGAGACATTACAATATATATATATAAATATATATTATTCTAAATGTCTAAATATGTATGAATCAAATAAATTTTAAATTGCTCTAAATTAAAAGAAAATCTATGTATGCTATTCGATTTTAAATATATACCAACAATTATGTCTGTTATAACATAATCCATTTGAAGATTCCAAATTATGAGCAAATAACAGAATCTTAGTCTAAAGTAAGAACCACCAGATTATTTGAAGCGAATTAAATCTGTCTGTGTTCAGAAATCACCTTTAGGTACCTTAATTATTGCCTCAAGAGACATTTGTATTACAACATACTGTTAATAAGATTAACTCTTTAATACGTCAGGCATTGTTGAGAGTAAGTTATTGTAGAAAATTCGATTTACGCAGACAGAAACATAGTTATCTTACATTTTTCTTGGTAAGTTCAGATGTATATTATTACATTTATAATTAATAAAATTGTGTGGTATTAGTTAATTAAGTTCGAATCTTAAAAGTATTTCTTGAGTTAATTTTATCTTTATCTTATGAAAGCGTTTCCAATTACTGTTTAAGAATCGGTAAATGAACTTTTATGTTGAACTCACATAAAGTTTAATGATCTTAAATTCTCTATTTTCAGTTTATAAAATAAGCTGAAAATAGACTTAGTAAATCAAAATTAAAAGTTTAAAATAATTGGATTGATTGAGAAATATTTAGATATACAACCCTACATTTAAAATATATATTTTAAACTCCTTGCTTTATTTCAACATCCCAATAATTTTTCTTTCATTCAAGTTATGAGGCTGCTTAAATTACTATATTGTTGAGCAATTTAAAAATAAATTGACAAATTTAAATTTCATAATCATACGGTATAATTATAACTTGACTTCATTTTTTGCTTTCGAGATATACACTTTTTTTTTTTATATAGATATTGTCTTACATTATACACTCATGTCCATAAATTAAGGATAATGAAGTTTAGACAAAGAAAGACACAGAAGCAAAACAAATTTGACTTATTTGTAAAGTCTATTTATTAAATAAAAGGTAAAGAGCAAAACAGATGCTAAATGTTTGACATAATTAATAAAAATTGCGAATTTTACTCCCTGGAGCAAATTTCAAAAAAGAACCTATTTACAAAAAACAGTGGTTAGTATGATGGTTAATATGGAGTATGTCTCCCGGACGATGCAATACAGGTCTTACAACGCCTAGGCATGCTGAGTATCAAATTATCAATCAGATCTTGGGAATATTACACCACTCATCAAGTAATGCCCTCCGAAGTTCCGGTTGACAGGTGAGATGGCGATCACGGGCTGCAATTCGTCGACCAAGCATATCCCACACATGCTCTATTGGATTCAAGTCCGGTGAGTATGCTGGCCAATACATATGGGTGATATCCTCCAATTGAAGGCATTCGTGTACAATGTTTGCACGGTGAGGACGGGCGTTGTCATCCATAAACAGAAATTCAGCACCTCATGGCGCCCCGAAACAAACATACATGTTGTTCCAGAATGACATCCCGATAGATGTGGCCTGTCATCTTACACTCTGAACATGCAGGTCAGTTCTGGAACCAAGAATAATTCCTCCCCAAACGAGCCATCCTGCACCACCGTAACGGTGTCGTTCAATAGTGTTCTCTTGGTGGTAACGGGTACCTGGCGTTCTCCATATGAAAGTCCGGCGAGAATCAGACTGCAAACTAAACCTGGATTCGTCGGAAAACTTCACTCAAGACCACTGTTGCGGTGTCCTCAACGCATACTCTCTACCAGGTTAATCGCAGGTGACCGTGAGTTGCGATTAGTGGAACACATCTGAGAGGCCTACGAGCATATAGACCAATGTTCTCTAAGCGTCTGTACACGGTCTGACTTGAAACTGTCGTACCGGTAGCTGAAGAGAGCTGACGAGACAGGTCTGATGCTGTGCTCCGATGCTTCCTTTGTGCCATAACTATACGGTTATTGCACTGAAAGGCTTTTTAAAGCGCTTGTGAACAATTTTACTTCTTTGCCACTATTCCTTATATACCCCTTTCTTACACTCTCGTCATTGTGACGTACTTTCCGCGCCATCTGGTGGTTTTCTGTAATTTGCATATTCTTCTTCAAGATGTGTGTGATAATTCTACAGAATGTGAATGGAATTTTTCTTTTTAGAATTCAATTTCTGTGTGATTCTGAATTATCCTTAATTTATGGACATGAGTGTGTTTTAAGATTTATACAAATCAGAACATTTTATTCAAATTTAAAGAGAAAAAAATGGTATTTAGCTATTTTTCAGTAATTTATTTTCGTCATTTTACAAGTTAATGACAATTGCAGTTTACTTAATCAGTGTGAATATACAGAGATTATAATTAAAAAAGTCTCACTTTCAAAATGCTGTAAAAAAAAAAGAAACAATCGTCACAATGAGTTCAAATGAAGATACTTGAAGAATGGAGAAACAGTAAGACATCAAAAGGATCTCCAAAGTCTATTAATATATGGAGCTGTTAGCAACATAAATAAAAGATAATTCGACTGCTAGTGATATTTTTCATCGATATGACAACGTATTTGGCATGAGTTGCACATTAAACCATCTGTAGTGTTCAATGGGCTTCATTGTTTCCGTGTTTTGATGAAAAATATGACTTTCAAGTCATTCAACAGTTGTGACACTGTTTGTGGAAGGTCCATCCATCAAGGCAAGGTCATAACAAAGTGGAAGGAAAATCGGTGTAACTGTTTTTAAATGTTTTTGATGCCATATCGTTTCCCCCTTCTTCAAGTATCATCAGTTCAAATTTGAACTCATTGTGACGAGTGGTTCTTTTTTTTACAGCATTTTTACAATGGGGCACACTGTAATAATAATCACCCTGTATTTCAATTCAAAAAGTATTATCAAATAATAATTGAAGTTACCATAAAATCCAGAATATATTTTAATTCAATTCATTAAATTTATTTTTGCATAAAATGTTTTTACAGGCAGTTATTTTTGAAAAATATTTTTTTAATATATAATCAGATCTAAATCTCTATGCAATTTTTTTATAATAGAGCTTATATAGATATAATAGAAATTTTTTTATGTGTGCGCTGCCCTAGTTTAATTTATTTAGTTCAAAAGAAGTTCTCTTCTCAAGTGACATTTCGTTGTTTTCAAAATTGGGCTAAAAACTTATTTCGAGACAAAAAAAATGTTCCAGACATATTAAAAATAAATTAAATAAGAGTTTAATCTGAAAATTAAAAAGTATTTAGTTTGTTTTACCAAACCTGATCAAAATATAATCCTTTTTTTTAGCAAAATATATTTTTAGTAATCAAATCATTTTTAATAATCAAATCGTTTTTACTAATGAAAAAACTTTTAGTAGTTAAATGGTAATTTAAATTTAATATTTTATTAAATTAAATGCAGACAAAAGCATAAAATTCCAGAATATATTTTAATTCAACTCATTAACTTTATTTTTGCATAAAATGTTTTTACAGGCAGTTATTTTTGAAAAATATTTTTTTAATATATAATCAGACCTAAATCTATATGCAATTTTTTTCATAATAGAGCTTATATAATAAAAAAATTTAGATTAATAATTTAATTAATATTAAATTTTATATTATATAAATATAATAAAAAAATATGAAATATTTTTGAAAAATATTTCATATTTATAATCAGATCTAAATCTCTATGCAATTTTCTCATAATAGAGCTTATATAAATATAATAGAACATTTTTTATGTGAGTGCGTTGACTTACTTTAATTTATTTGATTCCAAAGAAATTATAATCTCAAATGTTATTTCGTTGTTTTGAAAATTGTGCTAAAAATGTATTTCAAGACAAAAAATTGTTCCAGACGTATTAAAAGGAAAGTAAGTAAGGAAGATTTAATCTGAAAACCAAGACGTTTTTAATTCTTTTATCAAACCTGATAGTAATACAATACTTTTTAGTAAAAACTTTTTTTAATAATAAAATTCCTTTTAGTAATCAAAATCTTATTAGCAATAAAATATTTTTTTAGGAGTCAAATAGTAGTTTAGTTTTAGTAGAATAGTGTTTTTAGTAGTAATTTGAATGTAATGTTTTATTAAGTTAAATATGGTTAAAAAACAATATAAAGGTAAAAAGATGATTAGGAAAATATACAATAATTATAATAATATTGTGATTAAAAATGTTATTGTTATTTAATTTATATTTATATTTTTATAATGTAAGTAAATGCAAAATAAAATTAAAATTAATACCACAGTTTAAGCATTGATTTTAAATTAAAAAAAAAATAATTTTTAATTAAATATTCTTTAATTGAAATAACAATAATAAAAACTTAAATGTAAATGCATATATATTTCGTTAATTCAACTAAGGTATTAACATATTTCTATGTTAATATGTATATATATATATATATTATAATTTAAAGATTTTTTTATAGATATGTTTAAAATTTAGAATTTCAGCTTTGCACATTATAACGTTAAATTTAAAAATGCTGTTTAATTCATGAAACTAATATTTTCATTTTGTAAATATTTGTATGATATAATGTAAAGATTAATAATTTAATTAATATTAAATACAATAAATGATAATATACAATAAATGATTTATGAGGTTTTCTTAAATATTTAATTTCATATTCGAGTATTAAATGAAGTGTTAATCGTGTTTTTGAATGACCGACTTGAAAATGATGAACAATAATAAATTATCATGTAGAAAAATAATGTCTGATTGATTACAACGATCAATTAATGATAGAATGATTTTGTTTACTTGTTTATAGTCGAACATAATTTCTCAAGAGCTAGTACCGAAGCAATTGAAGTAATTTCTTATTGGTTTTGTTTCTTATAATTTGTATATTTTTAATATAGATATGCTTAGTTTGTAAAATTTCTATTAAACTTAAAATAACCTACACCAACAATTTTCCAAATTTTCATTTCCTAAAGTTGACAGCTATGCATTTATGCTGGCATTGAAGAGAATTTTGAATTTTCTATTAAGTAAAATCTAAGCAAATAATTTTGTATTAGGAACATGAAAGCAATCAGAATTTTAAACTGACCTTAAGATAATGAATAATTTCATATTTTAGAATTATATTAAAGGAACAGGAAAACTCAAACATGCATTCAAACTGTCTACGCTATTACATCTCACTCTCATTATTTCTAAACTGTAAAAGGGCAACTCAGCTCTAGGCACACTGATGTGGTTTGTTGGTTTGTTCCGGGACTTGAGCCTACTACTACTACAACAAACCACATCAGGGTGCCTAGAGCTGAGTTGCCCCCTTTACAGTTTGGAAATATTGGAGAGTGAGAAAAACTGCTTGGGTTCTGTGAGGTTCTACGGTCTTATGAGACCTTGACTTATGGTTTAAAATGGATTCCGAACCACTACAAACATCCATGCCACCGCCGGGACTTGAGCCTATGGTATCGAGCGTCAGAGATCTAGCTACTCTGCCATCAGTTGCCTAGACTGTCTCTGCTAAGATGTATGTCACATTCATTTCCAACTTGAATCGTTTCTCAAATAGGTTGGATAAAAGGACATTGGAAAAAAAACATTAATTTCCAACTTGCAAAGTAGGTTCCCATGACACCAGCGGAATCGAGCCTTTGTCATTTTACAAACTATCAAACTGTTCTAAAACAAATATGAAATGATCTTCACCCAAGAGGCCATGACTTCTTAATCACTAAATGCATGGTTAAATGATGTTTCAAATTAAATGACTTCAGTCAATATTATTGACTTGAATATTCCTCAAAACCATATTCAAATGTATACTTTGCAAACAATGCCCTAAAGGGATAATAATGCCTCAATATAGTTTCTCACACGATAAGAAACTAAGGTTAGAACAGAACATTTTCTCCGAAGCCCTTTTCCATTACGCTAAATCTGCTATAAAAACAATGTTTATAATTTCTTTATGGTAATGCACTTTGGATACCATAGTTATTTAGGTTATGCTTCTTGAAATGTTTAGGTTTTACGGTAACACAGTAGAAAGGGAGAGAAAAATAACTGGTAAGCCTATATTATAACCGAACCATCAAGGTAATGCTAACTGAATAAAAGTATCCACTTCTAGAATATCGAGTGTTAAAGATCGTAAAACCAGATGCACCATTCAGTTTATAGCATGAAGAGCCACGTGGATTAAACTGTTTTCTACATTAAAAGGATGGTACTCTGAATCTAAATTGCTTATTATTATACTGTAAATGAATATAAAACGTTATTATCTGTACAACTGATTCCATAATATATAAATTATGAGAAAATGTTCCCATTAATAAGTTCCTTTCAAAATGCATCCAATGTTTAACTGCGTTTTGAATTATTAAAAAAAAAAGGCCAAATCCGAATTCAAATTTTTTTTTTGTGAATGGATTCTTAACCGGGTAAAAGATATAAATTTTTATTTATACAAGATTTGATTCAATTTCTCAAATTATGAGAGTCATCCAGTTAAATAATATTAGATTTTCAAATGAAATTCACATTTTATTCTCTCAATTGCATTTAGATGTTTTTTTTTTTACTGTTTCCAAACTCAGAGGAAACTCACAGTTTTAGATATGAATAACTTCCTTAAGAATCCCTTTATCAACACTGATTTCACACAGCAATTTGTAACAGCGTAGACATTTTCTATGCTTGCACATCTTCGTTTGCGCATCTTCAAATTTTAATATGGCGGCGTGATGGTCAATTGGATAACGCTTTGGCCTTTGGTACTGAGTCCTGGTATTTTGGCCGTGTCCTGGTGTTGCCATGGATATTTGTAGTAGTTCGGAATCCCCTTTAATCCGTCATCTATAGTCATCTGATCTATAGTCATCTGATCTATAGTCATATGACTACAGAGTGCTGGACGTGTGGCTAACAACCCTATCCGTAAAAAAGAAAAAAAAAAAACTGATGCCTTGAAATCTGCCAGTAGACAGACGGTTTTTGTCCACCATAGGGCTTGCGCCAATGAAGAAGTATGAATGAACAGTCTCATATGATCAGGCGTCACAGATCCCAGTCAGACTTCTCACCCATATCATTCCCAGCCTGTAAAGGGACAACTCAGTTCTAGCCACAGGGATGTGGTGTGGTGTGGTGTAATAGCAGCTGTAGTAGTGGTTCGGAACCCACTTTAAACTGTAGGTCCCAGTCTAATTAGCCTAAAAGTGTTATAAAAAAAATATGACCGTAGAGCGACAAACCAAACCAATCAAATTTTAATAAGAGACCTTCCAATTAACCATCGATATGAATCGACTTGAGATTGGAATAACATGATTTCAAACACTTTAGTCTTTATGAGAAGAGGGGCTCAGTTTGAAGCCAAAGTTTTAACCCTCCTGACTAGATTCAATTTTATATAGAAAGCTTATCACGACATCTAGGGGACTATGTTGAAATTTTTAATATCAATGTATCATTCATTTAATATTAAGAAATATCCATTTATATCGATTTAAAACATCGAATAAGGAACTTGTTTTTGAATCCTTTTTCTTTTCTTTTTATCTTACGTTAGACCTAGGCATGACTGCCAACAGTCTATGATGGGCAGCCCAATACAGTTCAGAAACCCACATAAAATAATTAAAAATATTTTGCAGTATTTACAGCTACTGCGTCAATTAGGCCAGGACACTAGTTCAAATGGTTACCACTCATGTCAGAATTAGTCAAGCAAAGTTTGGCCAGTCGGAAAGTCTATTAGGCCAAATCTGTTAAGATGTTTCCAAAAGATAATCATGTCCAGTTGTTGTATGTTTTGAATTCTAAATAACAAAATGCAAGTCTTTGAGCTCCCAGCAATCAACTTTTGGAAAATAGTTTTTAATAATTATTTTTAGTATGAATTTTACTCGTTACAGATTAGTTGAACTTTAATTTTGCAATTAGTTGAACTTTAAAAATTGCTTCACAAACAAAATATCTTCTTTTTCAAATTCGATTATACCTATTACATTGCAAAATATCTCACTTGGATTTATTTTAGTGTTTGCTGATTAATTAATTAGTTGTTTAGTTTTTCTTGGACAACTTCAAAGTGAAAACCCCCTTTTTTTTGCACAATATATAAGCACAATATTAATCCATCAATATATTAAATTTGAGTAAATGAAGGAAAAAAAAATCATGAGAATATAATTACTAGTAAGATTGTTAAAAGTGAAAGGAAGTCGAATTAAGGCTATCTATATTTAAAGCCCCTATCCCCTCCATGAAGGCTCCAAAAGTTAACCTACTGTAAACATTATGAAGCATTCAATAAAAAAATACTCAAGAATAAAACCACTATGTAAGATTAAGGAATGCTTAGCTATATATTTAACCAAGTCTGTAGAACAAGCTATGAACTTACCAAGTAAAAAGAACATTAGGATTAAGATGGTAATATACAAGTAGAAATAAGGCAAATTTAAATTTCTGTAAACAAGCAGATTGTTTGTATCCAGAAACATGAGTGTAAATAAAATTTAAGTAAGTTTTGAATGAATTTTTCTCAGGCTTAATATAATAATATAAAAATCCCCTTTAGTTGCCAAACTTAAAAATAATTATGAAGTCGAATAATTATGAATGTCGTGTAGAAGGCCGGCAATCATATTAGTTTTCAAATTTTCACTTTTGAAAAAATAAAAAAATAAACTTCAAAATAAATCTAAATAAATTAAAATAATTTAAAAATAGAAAATAAACTTCATTATTATTAAATTCATAATAATAAACTTCAAATAAATTAAAGTAATAAACTTCAAATAAACATTAAATTTATATCAAATAAACTTCAAATTTACTTCGTAAATAAATCAAAATGAACATTCAAACAAAATGAATATTCAAATAAACTTAAACTTCAAAATGAACATTCAAATAAACTTAATAAAAGGTTTATTAAAATTAATAAACCTTCATGAAATGATTAAACTTCAAATTTAATAAACTTTAATAAAATAAAGAAACCTCAAAATAAACTTTAAACTAAAACCTTTAAAAATAAACTTAAATCAAAAAATAATAAAATTAAAACTTAATAAACTTTAAAATTAACTGAAATAAATTAAAATTTACATTAATTTAAAATTAAATTAAATTTTAAAAATTAAACAAATAATTTTTTTTTATTTACCTTATATTGTGGCGTGTCGCAAGTGCAGTTCAATAAGTTCGTCCTAGGTATCCTAGGTATATCCTAGCACCAAAGCATTGTCTACAACCTTTGTAATTGATTTTACTTACATAAACGTTTCGAAGTATTCATGCTACATTATATGTTTAAAATCTATGCGTATAAATAAATAAAGAAAAAGTTTTTAATTTAATAAATAAAATTCTACTTAACATAAATTTAACTTCTAATATTTTCTAAAGATATTAGTCTTGGAATGAAAATAAAAGAATTATATTTTCTGATTATAACAAATTAAAAAGTAATTATTTTAATTAAAAAATATTATTTTGTATATAAATAACGAATATAGTAAATTTGTAATGTCTTATAAAGTAACAATATTTTTAAAGCAACAAAATATGGAAGACATTTAATTATTATTCCAAAAGACATTAAATTAATAAGCAAGTACAAAAAAACATCATAAAGCCCATTTCTATATTTTCGGACAAGATTATTATTTTTTAAAATAATTAAATTGAAAAACATATACAAATAAAATTGCCAGAAAAAGAATGAATGATAAAATTTTTTTTTTTTAATAATCATTTTTAGTTTACTGTAATGTAAATGCTTATACTTTTTTTCTAAAAATGACTTTATTTAGTTAGTTTATTCAAATTAAAGTCATATTACTTATAATGATACTACTTGAGACAAAATAATAGTTTTAATGATGACTTTATAAATGAGAGATTGATAAACAGTACTTAAATTGTTATTGGTTGAATATAAATTACTCTTTAATAAAAACATTAACTTTACTATGTATACTATAAATAATAAATTGAATAGTTGTATTATCTATTTTTGAATAAACATGCATTGAAAACATCATTGCTATTTGATTTTTAAACAAATGCCATTAATTTGGTTAAAAACTTACATTTTTTGTGCTTATTTTTTAAAATGTTTTCATTTCAGATATTTTAAATTCTCATTTTTTAAATATTATATATCTTCAAAATAATTAAATACTTTTTTTGTATTCTTTTTTGTTTGATCGATTTGAAATAGTTTTTTAATGTTTTGTATCAATTATTAATAATTTTTGTTATTCAGAACAAATGCTATTTTTTATTCGGCAAATGTTTTATAGTTTCAAAAAATAAATATTTTGAATAAATATTCGTTGTTGAATTGGTTTTAATATTATATTAATCGAACCTTGGTTATTTTCAAAAGTATTTTTAAATAAAAACAATTAAGAGGCTCTTTCATCCAACGTTCTTTTATATCTTTAAACTTTCTTTAACTATTATTGGTTAGCCATTATAGTATTCTCATAAACTATTATTGGATTGCCTGTTTTTATGGAGATATTGGGAAATCAATGTACTATAACTGATCATTTCTTCTGTCTTTTATATCACAAAACTTTTTGTAATTTTCTTTCTGATTAAAATTCAGATAAAGAATTAAGAAGCTGCATTTATTTTATTTAAGAATAAAAATTAAAGACAAACGGATATATTTAAATATTTGTATTCATTGCTTGTCGATGTATTAAATAAATAAAATAAAGGTAAAACATTTAAACAATCATGAAAGGATTTGTTAAAAGATTTTAAAAAAACTAATGGTTTAAACAAAGGGTTAAACTAATAATTTAAATAACAAACCATTATTTGTGTCATTTCAATTTATTTTATATTTAATTATTATATTTTATTTTCAACATATTTCATCTCACTTACTTTGACTCTCAATCAAATCAAATAAATTTTAAATTTACATCAAATAAAGTTCAAATTTACTTCGTAAATAAATAAACTTCAAAAATAAACATACAAATTAACTTCATAAACTTCAAAAATAAACTCAATAAAATATTGAACTTAAATTAATTTAAATAAACTTCAATAAACGAACTTCAAATTTAATAAGCTTAAATTATTTATTTAATTAAAACTTATTAAATTTGAAATTTAATAAACCAAGTAATATAAAAAAAAGGAAGCCAATTCATACATTTTTTTTTTCACTATATTGCAGAAAGTCCTTTATAAATGGTTTTCTTCATTTTTTTAAGTTCATCTGGCGCCGTCTATTGGTAGATATATGCAACTTAAATCTAAAAAAACCTAAAATTAATTAATTGAATTCAATTACTGAATTAATATTTGAAAGCACTGTATTAACATCAGGTGTCATCTACTACAAGTTCAAAAAAGTGTATTTGAACTTGAGTGGATGAATAAAAAGTATTTTATGAACGATTTGAACAAGAATTATATAGGGAGAGTAATAGAAGGAATTGAAAAAAACAAACATTTATAGCTTGAGGAGTTCTACAATAAGGATGTAGGACTTTGAATTCGTATATATATGAATAATTTTATATCAGAAGGTATAAAAATTGGTTATCGAAAATTGTTTGATTCTCATGCTGTTTAGTGCTGATTGTGTACGGTAACAAATGGCACATTATGTTTTGTTCATAGTATATAATATATGTCTGTAACTATATCTACAATAATGAATTGCAATATTCCGAGCTTCAAATTATCCCCTGATATTGAGATACTGTCTTGATAATGCCTTGAACATCTGCATGATATTGCCTTCAGACGTCACAATACAAAAAATAATGCTTTGTATTATTTACTTTTTTATAGTTCTGCAATAGAATAATTTTGTCAAGTGATTTAAAAACTTGACTACAAAATCTGAGTAATTTAATCTAACGCATCAGATTCGAATGCAAAATCATTTCAAGACATATGGAGTTCCAATCTTATTTAGCTTCTGAAAAATGCTTTATTTTATTGTCAATCATAATTTTAAATTTCAGAAAAGGTCGATAAAAGAAATCACCACCTCTACACATTTTGCGAATCTTTGCCCATCCTGCCACACATAAAAATAACAATAAAATATCTTACTCTTCTTCACCGTCGTAAAAATCCAACCCTCAGTGAAAAATCTTATAAATCAAATCCCTGATTCAGGAGCTGCCATCAGGAAATACAATTAGCTCCCCTACACTTGAAAGTAAATTTCCTAAACCTCCCTTGTCAAAACGTCAACCCCTCCATAAAGGAAAAACATTTAAAAATATCCAACAGAAACAAAAAAAAATAATACTTCCTGCGGCTTCACATCCAAGCACGGTAAGTCTATACGCAAATGTATGTATAAAGTAACCATTGAACTTAAAACAGAAGCTGCAATCTTTGAGCATACAATATTACTCTCACAGTGAACTACAAGTAACTCAGTTGGCACACGTAAGCTTTACCACAAATAAAAAAGCCACCATAAAAGCTAAAGCAAAATGGTCCAACTCCTTCCTTCCACCATACAAAAGCGTATTTCTATTATGAAACTTTCCAGACCTGTTCGTGGTTTTTTTTACTTCTTTTTAGTATTATTATTTTTAAAGTTCGTACTTTTATCTATCTGAAGTGAACTCTGTTTGGTTCAGAGGAATGCATTATTCATGGGCAAACTGCGCAGTTCTACAACGCAATTTCTGATAAGGTGAGGAAAGACCAGTTGATTTATTCAATGCATTTATTCAAAACAGAGAAACGCCGTGCGTGCCTTCGATTCGCTCCAGAATTCAGGCATGAGACTTTTGATGACAATCTACCAGAAGAATACAAAATTCAGCTAAATAAATTTGTTTAGTTCACTTCTTTCTTTTTTCATTCAATCATTTCTTATTTATTGCGATTTTTACTTGGGCTCTACGGGCAGGAGTGGTTTAGTGAATATGGTTTCGGTTTCATTGGGTTGGGGGAGGGTCATTTTGTTTGGCTTACATTTACTTTCTCGGAACTAATGCATCGATTTACTAGTTTCACTCCAAAGCTTCTGGGGGATCATAATAAAAGAAAATGAATCATCTGAGGTATTCAAATTTGCCAACTTCATGAATTATAAAGTCCTCTTTCTTCTATTCTCTTTTCAGGGTGGAAGTTTTTGAAAACAAATCTTTTTGCGTAGATTTGAGAATGTGTTGAGAGATAAAATATATTTAAAACTTGTTTGCTTTTACTGCTGGGATAATGGTTTGGCAAATCCTTTCATGTGTTTTGAATTTCATGAGGTCGCAGGGTAAGAGTTTTTGAGAGAGAATCTGAATAAATACAAAATTTACAGTTCTGTCATATAAATCTGAAAAATTATTGAAATCTTTTGATTTTGATTTTTCGTTTTTAATACAGAATGTGTTTAATAGATATTTAGATTATTTATTAGCACAAATGAATCGCTATACATGATAAATCAAAATAACACAACTTTGCATGTCATGAATTGATGAAAGTTAACAATTCATAACATGCAAAATTGACAAAATCTGGACCATGCCCATTGGATGATATGCAACATCCTATTTGAACTTATTTTGATCGGAAATTTCATATAATCCCTTTGCTTTATCATGCATTTTTTTGATAAACAATTTATGTTTTGCATTTGTCTTTGATTAAATACATGAAAAACTTTTGGTCTAGATATTTAATGAATCGTCGTTATTTCTATTTTACATTTAAACTAACTCTTGCATTTATAATTTAGTTGAATATTGTTGGGTCTACATGATGGTGGTTCCACTGGTGTATGCCATGAATAGCTCATCGAAGAGAAAATGAGGCACACCCTGCCAGCCTATTGACTGTCGATGTGATGCATTTAATACACATTGTTATCAAGCCTCCTCGTTTCTGCAACAATTCTGAAAGTGGATTCGACCCTGAGCTTCCTGCCGCTAGTTGCTGTTAGACCACTATTCGACACTATTGTGAAATATGTCCATTTGAACCGAACGGGCTATTCTTATTATATTTTGTTCTTCGGAAACAACTTAATATTTCTCTTAGACTTCTCTTCATAGATCATTTTCCATTAAAAATCAAATATGTGGTACTTAATCCTCAATGTTAAAAACAAACCTTTACACTGTCTTTACATTTACAATATCGTTAGTCTTTAAATCTTTAAATTTAAATTTAATTAGTCTTTTAAATTTTTTAAATTAAAAAATTCAAATATGTGCTGTTTTGCCTTATACCTCGTCATCCGATGATTATTGCATATTACTTAGTTATCTCTTACTCTTTACACTATTACTGATTATTTTTTTAAATCCAAATCGACGATTGTTATCTTATACCTCGTCATTCAGAAATAAATAAGCTAATCTATGTTCATTTAAACTATTGCAGATTATCTTCCAATAAATTCAGACATGTGCTATTGCATCTATCCACTACAGGGCCATGGAATATTGATTTGTTTTGAAAATATTAGGCTAATTAATTATCTACCCATTTATTAAAATAAGAGAGAACTACAGGTAAAGAATTCTTATTATAGATTATATTAATGGAATATTATAGCATTAGTGAAGCAAGAATAAAAGCTTGAAGAAAGAAAAAACTATTGTACAAAATATGGAAAAAGGAACATAAAAAATGATGAATAAAAAAATGGAAGTTAAAAAGACATACTAAAAATTTAAAATAGACACCACACTGTCTTATTAACAAAGCCGAATTACCTTTTGTTTGCACTGGCTGCTTAAAGAACCATTTCACGCCCATAGACTATCAAGATTCATTTCCTTTATAAATATTAAGCTAATTATGGATTCTAAAATCACCAGAAATGCTTCATGCGTAGCAAGATCGGGAAGTTGTTTCCCCCGTAATTCCAGTGCACGGTTAAATGAAGAGTAATTAAAAAGGACCCCTGCAATCCCCAAGGAACATACCACTAAAGAGTGGAAATATAAAAGAGAAGGTCTTAATAAAAGCGACACCGGAAAAAAAAAGTCTGTTGTCTTGAAAATGGTGCATTAAAAGTGTGTGGTGAATAAGTTTTTTTTTTTTTTTTTTTTTTTTAGTTTTCATCTTTATTTTTTGTAGTACCTAAAACTTTAATCGGCTTATGAAGTCAGTGAACATAACAATAGATTATTCCCTTTTTTGTTGCATTAAATTCAGTGAGTAAATCTTTGCGCAGCTAAAGTAGGCAGGAAAAAATTTCATTCTTTAATTGAACCAGTGTTTTTTTTTTTTTCGTAAATGATTTTTGTGGTAATAGTTAGGGAAAAATAAGTAAAAGGAATATTTATATATATAAATTAAAAATTTTGATTTTCTTTTTAAAAAAAGAAGTTGTGTAATATTTACAAGAGCAGTACGTAAAGGTTTGCTCAAAATAACAAAACTTTCAATGTTGTTTTAAAGTTAACTGCATCCAATCTAAAAGTTTCAAGCCTTTTGAAATAACATCAAGTATTTTTTTTTTTATATTTCACTCATTAAAAAAGATAATCTAATTAATAAAACTTTGTCTTTTTTATAAAACTGACGACGTTAAAAATAATGCTGTATAAAGTCACTGTAAATGTTTATAAGTTTATCAAAAAATACAGGTGTGCTTATACTTGTTTCGTTATCTTATGTAGTAATAAATTTAAAATAATAAAAGATAACAGATAATGATAAAATAAAAGATAATGAAAGATATCGTTTGTGCAATTCTTCAAGTTATAAAATATTATTTTGCATTCTAATAAAGGAGAAAGTGAAATGAAGGAAGCCTTTTGAAAATAATAATATCAAGTATTTTTCATCATTTTTCACTAAAAAAAAAAGTAATTTAATAATAAATAAAATTTTGTCTGTTTTTATATAACAGACAAAAAAGTTTAAAAAAAATTTAAAGTGTTATATGAAGTTCCATAAGTATACTAAGCATCACATGTGTTTTTATACTTGTGTCGTTGTCTTATGGAGAAAATTCTAAAGAGAACTTCTATGCAAATCTTGAAAAATAAATTATTATTTTGAACCCTATTAAATCAGAAAATAAAAGGTTAATCAACAAAATTGGATTTTATTAAGAAATTATTGCAAATTATTTTAAACAAATAGTAATAAATCAAATATTTATTCTTGCCCAATTTAAGGAATGAAAGCAAAAAAAAAAAAAAAAAAAACAGAGAAAAATTCTATTGAAATTAACAAAGGATTTTAAGTATTATATATATATATATATATATATATAAAGAGAGAGATAAACATAATTTATTCTGAGAAGCCTATGAAATTAATAAGTTATGTACCATTGCAGTGATGCCGAATTTTATATCGGTTTCCAGTAGACCCACACCCAAATATCTCTTACCGAATCAGCCATCCAGTTACCATCAGAAGCAAACAATTCATTTGAAAGCGTCTTGTTCCATCCTCAATACTGCAGCATGCAGACTTAAATATCAGGGACAACGTCATTTCCAATGCGTTCCACCGAATCAGATAATAATAATCTGATTCTGTTTAAAATCGCCATACAGCGGGAGATTAGCGCAGAAATAGGAAGCAGGGGAGCTGCAGCAGGAAACTCTTACAAATTAGTTTCAATCATGCAGCGGATGTGCATAATTACAGATTTTGGAAAACCGAACCTATGTCCCCTGCACAGAAAGGTTCCGCGTGCACAGGAGATTATGTGAGATTGTGTCGGAAGGGATTGAAATTGAATTATTTTCCAACGACTTTTTTTTTTTTTTTTTTGTGACTTTCTGTCTACTATGTCTGATAATTAATATGGCTGGCTTCTGTGCAACATGAATCGTAAATAATATTGTTTCTGGATGAGGAGATAAAAATGGCACATGTTTTGGATTCATTAAAAAATAATTTAAATCAGCGTAAATGTCAGAGTGAATTTACGAGTGTAATAATAATAATCAGTTAAAGTTCGTGTGAAAGAGACAATTAAAGTTTAAATGTAAGAGACAGAGTATGTTGTGTATGAATGGTGAAATATAAAAATGGTACATATTTGTATTTAATGAAAAACAATTTGATTAACGTAAATGGACACATAGTAAATTGTTTCATAATGTCGAATTATAAGAAAAATGCAAATGTTTGGATTCAATTAAATAAATTAGCAAAATTTAAGGGCAAGAGACACCTTAATGATCTGCAATAGCGTGAGTGTAAAGAAACAATTAAACAATTAAATATACATATATATACTTTCTCCTTTATTAGGATGCAAAATAATAATTTATATTTCGAAGAATTAAAAAAGAAAATTACATTTACAATTTACTAAATTTATAACTCTATAAGATAAAGAATCAAGTACTCTATAAGATAAAGAATCACACATGGCATTTTTAATAAACTTATAGATCTTTACATGTGAATTTTCATAAATTTCCTTCATTAAGGACTTATAACTTTCTCCTTTATTTGTGTGCAAATAATATTTTATTTTTTGAAGAATTGCATGAAAGTTATCTTTAGAATTACACATGTGGGACACATGTACATTTCGAATATGAACACATGTGCACATACAATTAGAACACATGTACATTTTGACAAACTTGTACCCCTTTACATGTGGGATATACAAAACTTTCTTTTTCATAAATTTACTTGATAAATGATCTTTTACTTTATCCTTTATTAAGATGCAAAATAATACATGCTTTTTTTTTAAAAAATTGTAATTAGAATTTTCTAAATTTATAATTCCAGAAGATAACGAAACAAGTGTAACAAACATGTACTTTTTGGTAAACTTTATATATATTTACATATAACTTTATATAGCTTTCTTTTAAAAGTTTGCTTTTATAAAAACAGAAAAATTTTATTAACTAGATTATATTTCTTTTTCAGTGAAATAAAAAGAAAAATAATTGATATTATTTCGGAAAGCTTAAATCTTTAAATTGAATTCAGTAAGTTTTAAAACAACATCAAAAGTTATGTTATTTTAAGCAAAAATTTACTTAAGGCTATTAATGCTATTGTAAATATTAGACAACTTCATTTTTATCAAAAGAAATTGAAATTTTTAATTTACATATATAGAGAGATTGCTTCATATTATTTTTTCACTAACTATTACCACAAAAAATTTTCACGAAAATAAAAAATAAAAATACTGGTTCAATTAAAGAATGAAATTTTTTTTCATCCCAACTTGGCTGCGCGAAAAGATTTAATCACTGAATTTAATGCAGGAAAAAAGTGAATAATCTATTGTTATGTTCACTGACTTCATAAGCCGATTAAAGTTTTAGGTACCAAAAAATATATGAAGACGAAAACTGAAAAAAAAATTTATTCACCGCACTTTTAATGCACCATTTTTCATGACAGCAGATTTTTTTTTCCGGTAAACCTTTTCTTTATATTTTGCTATTCAGCGGTGAGTTCCATGGGGATTGCAGGGTACTTTTAATTACTCTTCATTTAACCGTGCACTGGAATTACGAGGGAACAACTTCCCGATCTTGCTACGCATGAAACGTTCCTGGTGATTTAAGAATCCATAATTTGCTTAATATTTTTAAGGAAATGGATCTTGATGGTCCATGGGGGTCAAAGGGTTCTTACAGCCAGTGCAAAACAAAAAGGTAATCCGCCTTTGTTAATAAGACTGTGTGTCGTTTTGAAACATTTTAGTATGCCTTTAACTTCGATTTTTTTAATTCATTAGTTTTTTATGTTTCTTTTTCCCCCCATTTTGTCTAATAGATATTCTATCTTCAAGCTTTATTCTTGCTTCAATAATACTATAGTATTCCATTAATAGAATCTGTAGTAAGAATTTGTTATCTGTAGTATTATTTGTTTAATAAATGTGTAGCTAATTAATTAGCTTAATATTTACAAGAAAATTTATCTTTATGGCCTGTAGCAGTGAAATGTGCAAAAACAAAAGATTATCATGCTTTATTAATAAGACTGTGTGTTATGAATTATTGTGAAATGAAACAATGCGTAATTGGCAAATACAAAATTAGGCAATGTACTTTTAAAAGAAATATTTAGTGATAGGTATTTTCAATTTTTAAATAGAATTATTTAATTATTATTATTTTATAATTTTAATTTTTAATATGCATACCTTAATTTTTCATACGATATATGTAAATATTCCATTAAAAAGATCTATTAAATCTTTTGAAGGAATATATTCATATTAGATAATATTCGATTATAAGGTCTGCTATAATAATCAATCCTAGCATCCTATTCTGTTCATCCTAGCAAAACATTGCCTAAAGCCGAGCAGTTTTTTTAATTGTAACTAAGTTTTTAGGACAAGAGATTTGGGTATTTATGCTATATATTATATGATTAGTATTTCTACGTACAAATAAAAAATATGTTTTTTAAAAATAATTAAAAATATAATATTCTATTTACAGAACATGTAGTATTTTATAAAGACATTCAAACAAATAAAAAAATTATATTTTTCTGATTAACAAAATTATTTTAATTAAAAATTTATTATTTATTATAAAAATAACGAATCTAGTAAATTATATACGCCTTATAAAGCAACAATATTTTTTAAAACAATGAAATATTGAAATCATTTAATTTAAATATCATTCCAAAAGACATTCAAATAATAAAAAAATACTGAAACATGTCATATATATTATTAAGTATCAAGTATATTATTTTTTTAATAATTTAATTGAAAAATATAGACAAATAAAATTGACAGAAAAAGAATAAATGATAAATCTATTTTTAAAAAAATAATCATTTTAGTTTACTGTAATGTTAACGTTTATACGTTTTTCTTAAAAGAACTTTCTTTAGTTTAGTTTATTCAAGTTAAAAATCATATTATTTATGATTTATAATGATACTACTTGAGACAAAATAATAATTTTAATGAGGACTTTATAAATGAATGAATAAAAATTAATTATAAAAAGTATTAAAAAATAAAAGTTTTTTTATTGGTTGAATGAAAACATCGTGAATGTTTGATTTTTAAACAGATGCCACTAATTTGGTTAAAAACTTAGATTTCATTAGTGCTTTTATATTTTAAAAAAGTAATCATTTCACATCTTTCAAATTCTCCATTTTAAATATTAAATATCTTTGAAATAAATTGATTTTTTTTCTTGATTATTTTTCGTTTGAACCATTTGAAATATTTTTTTAATGTTTTGTATCAGTTAAAAATTAATTTTCTTTATTTCAAATAATTTTTTTTATATTCTGTAAATGTCTGATAGTTTCAAAAAAAAAAATATTTTGAATAAATATTCGTTGTTGCATTTGTTTTAATATATATGGATCGAATATTGATGAATTAATGTATTTTAAATAAAAACAATTAGGTGGCTCTTCTCGACAATTCGATCTTTTATACATTTAAACTTCCCTTAACTATTATTGGTTAACCATTATAGTATTCTCATAAACCATTATTGAATTGCCTGTTTTTATGGAGATATTGGGAAATCAATGTACTATAACTAATCATTACTTCCGTCTTTAATATCACAAAATGTTTTTTTGTAATTTCCTTTCTGATGAAAATTCAGATAAAGAATTAAGAAGGAGCATTTATTTTTAATAATGAAAAAAGTAAAGACAAACGGACATATTTAAATATTTTAATTCATTGCTTGTCGGTGTATCAAATAAATAAAATAACAGTAGAAAAATTTAAACAATCATGAAAGTATTTTTAAACGTTTTTTTTTTTTTTTTTAACTAATAATTTAAACAAAGGGTTAAACTAATAATTTAAATAGCAAACCATTATTTTTGTCATTTCAATTTATTTTATATTTAATTATTATTTTTTTTTTTATTTACAACATATTTCATCTCACTTACTTCGAACTTCTCAATCTCAATAACATTAAAATCTGTAAATGACGTGGTAAATAAATAGGCAAAAATAAAATAGGTAAAAATGCAATGAAAAAAAAAAATGAAGGTCAATTCTTACTTTTTTTTCACTATATTGCAGAAAGTCCTTTTTATAAATAATTTTCCTTCTTTCATTTTTTTTAAGATCGAATAGCGCCATCTATTGGTAGATATATGCAAATTAAATCTAAAAAAACTAAAAAAAAAATGTTAACTCAGTTGACACACATAAGCCTTTACCACAGATAAAAAAAAAAGCCAACCATCAAACTAAAGCAAAATGGTCCAACTCCTTCCATCCACCACACTAAAGCGTATTTCTATTATGAAACTTTCCAGGCCTGTTCGTGGTTTATTTTTTTCTTTTTTTTTATTATTATTATTTTTAAAGTTCGTACTTTTATCTTTCTGGAGTGAACTCTGTTTGGTTCAAAGGAATGCATTATTCATGGGCAAACTGCGCAGTTCTCAAACGCAATTTCTGATAAGGTGGTGGAAAGACCAGTTGATTTATTCAATGCATTTATTCAAAACAGAGAAACGCCGTGCATGCCTTCGATGTGCTCCAGAATGCAGGCATGAGACTTTCGATGACAATCTACCAGAAGAACACAAAATTCAGCTAAATAAATTTGTTTAGTTCACTTTTTTTTCTTCATTCAATCCTTTCTTATTTATTGCGATTCTTACTTGGGCGTATTGGGCAGGAGTGGTTTGGTGAATATGGTTTCGGTTTCATTGTGTTGGGGGCTTTTCATTTTTTGTTTGGCTTACATTTACTTTCTTGGAACTAATGCATCGATTTACTGGTTTCACTCCGAAGTTTCTGGGGGATCATAATAAAGAAAATGAATCCTCAGAGGTATTCAAATTTGCCAACTTCATGCATTATAAAGTCCTTCTTCTTTATTCTCTCTACAGGGTGGACGTTTTTGAAAACAAATCTTTCTGTGTAGATTTGAAAAATATGTTCGAGGTAAAGTATATTTAAACTTGTTTGCTTTTACGACTGGGATAATGGTTTGGCAAATCCTTTCATGTATTTTGAATTTTCATGAGGTCTCAGGGTAAGAATTTTTGAGAGACAATCTGAATAAATACCGAATTTACAGTTCTGCCATATAAATATTTTTTCTTATTTGGTGTTTATTGAAATATTTAGGATTTTTTTTTTTTTCGTTTTTCATACAGAATATGTTTAATAGATATTTCATTTATTTATAAACAGAAAATGGTTAATGATACATAATAAATCAAAATAAGGAATAACTTTCAACAATTCATGATATACAAAATTGACAGCATCTGGACCATGCGTATTTGATTATTTGCATCATTCTATTTGAACTTATTTTTATGGAGAATATTATCTAATATCTTTGTTTTAAGATTGGAGACATCACATTTTTTGATGAATATTTTGTGATGTTTTCCGTTTGTCTTCGATTTAATTCATGATAAGGACTTTTGGTCTAGATATTTTGTGAATCTTCATTATTTCTATTTTACATTTAAACTAATTCTTGCATTTATAATTTAGTTGAATATTGTTGGATATACATTATGGTAGTTCCACGGATTATGTTACCGGCTTGGAACTACCACGGGTTATGTTAAAAATAGCTCCCCGGAGATTGATGTGGAGAAGACATTGCCTTCCAGAAGGATTTTAAGATATAATTATTGCGCATTTGCGTGTCATACGGAAGAAAATGAAACACATTCCTGACGTCTTGTTTGACTGTTGAGGTAATGAACTTAATACACCTTGTTATCAAGCCCTCCTCATTTCTGAAATCGGCGACTGCAACAATTCCACCAGCGGATTCAAACCTTATTAACCAACCCTAACCAACCCGGCGGATTCAAATAAAATCTATCTTGCATGCTAGTTGCTACTAGACCACTATTCGAACACTATTGCAGTGAAATATTTTCCATTTAATCTAAGCGGGCTGTTTGATATTATACATTTTTCTTCAGATAAAACTTACTTTTTCTCTTAGACTTTTCTACGTAGATAATTTTTCATTCAAGCCAAATATGTAGTTATTTTTATATTGTACCCTCAATGTTAAAAAAAAAAAAACGTAATCTATTTTTACATTTATAATATAATATGCCTTTTAAATTCAAATATGTGCTGTTTTACCTTATATCTCGTCATTCAGAGAAGAATATTACGTGTTACTTAGTTATCTCTTATTAAATAATATGTTATAAATGATTGTTGATTATTGATTGCTTATTTCTGATTAATCCAAATCGGTGATTTTTATTTTATGAATCGTTATTTAGAAATAAATCTGTGTTCATTTAAACCATTGAAGATTGTTTTTTACATTGAATCCAATTATGAATTACGTTGAATCCATAATCCAATAAAATCTATACTTCCTCATTTAGATAAAAATTACTCTTGTACATTATTGCAAATTATTTAATTCTCTCTTATATTATTGCAGAATATTTTCTATTGGATCCAAAATCTTTTTATCTTATACATTGTGTCATTAGGGAAAAACTCTACCCTGACTCCTTAAAACTGTCCAAAATACCTTACTCTGTCTCTTACATCAGTATTATTGCAGATTATTTGCCATTACATCCAAAATATATATTTTTTTCTTTATTATATAGAAGCAATCACTAATTTTATACTAACGAAAATTATTTGTCTCTTACATTTACACTATCACAGAATATTTAGTTGTCACTTACATTCCCCTTTTTGCTAATTATTTTCCATTAAATCCAAATGAGCGCCATTTTTATCTTATATTTCTTCATTGACACCTAAGATCTCTTATATTTATTTTATTACAGATTATTACAAATCATTTAGTTGCTTCTTGCACTTATTGTTGTTTACGAGTTGTCTCTTGCACTCAAACTTTTGCTAATTATTTTTCATAGAATTCGAGCGTGTTTTTCTTATCTTATATCTGATCATTCAGAAAAACTTTATTATGAATCCATTTATATTTTTTAGCATCAAAAATATCATCATTAAATCAAAACATGATCCATTTTATCTTATACATCATCATTCAAACACAAATTTCAACAAAATAATTTTATTTACACAATTGCAGATTACTTTTTAATTGAATCCGTACATGTGCATTTTATCTTATACTTCATCATTCTGATGCACGTTACTGTCTGTTCATTTACATTGTTCCAAATTATTTTCTATTAAATCCAAATATATACCACTTTTATACTTTATAATATATATCCATATCCAAATATATATCATATTCATATACAACTCACACTGTCTCTTACAGTTACACTTTTGAAAATCATTTAACTGTCTTTTTCATTCACACTATGGAAGAGTATTATTATTAAACTACACTATTACACTCACACGGCTATAGATTGTTTTTTAAAGAATCCAAAGCATGTAAAATTTTATCTTAAACATCGTCATTCTGAAAAACACCTTAATGTGTCAATTTAAGTTAGTCTAAATTAATTTCCATCAAATCTAAATACGCACCATTTTTATACTTCATCATTCATACGCAAATTATTCTGTCTCTTCCATTCACACTATTAAAAATCATTTAATTATCTCATTCACTCACACTTTATTATTATTACACTCTTATACATTCTTACACGCTGTAGATTTTTTTCATTGAATCCACACTTGTACCATCTTATCTCTTCACCCAGAAACAATATTATTTACGATTCATGTTGCACAGAAGCCAGCCATATTAATTATCAGACATAGTAGACAGAAAGTAACAAAACAAAAAAAAAGTCGGATGAAAATAATTCAATTTCAATCCTTTCCGACACAATCTCAGATAATCTCCTGTACACGCGGAACCTTTCTGTGCCGTGGACATGAGTTCGGTTTTCCAAAATCTGTAATTATGCACATCCGCTACATGATTGAAACTAATTTGTAAGAGTTTCCTGCTGCAGCTCCCCTGCTTCCTATTTCTGTGCTAATCTCCCGTGCATGTACGATTTTAAACAGAATCAGATTATTATCTGATTCGGCGGAACGTATTGAAATGACGTTATCCCTGGTATTTAAGTCTGCATGCTGCAGTATTGATGATGAAACAAGACGCTTTCCAAATGAATTGCTGGCTTCTGACAAAATAACAGGATGGCTAATTCGGTAAGAGATATTCGGGTAGTGGGTCTACTTGAAACTGTTATCAAAATTAGGCAATACTTTAATGCTACACAACTTATTAATTTCATAGGCTTCAGAGTAGGTTATGTTTCTCTATCTGTGTATATATATATGTTATGTTATATACATAAATTTATAAGAAGTAATCTATTTATATATATATATATATAATTTCATTTAAACACCTAATTAAAAAATAAAAACAACTAATAGCAAAAATTTTTCCTCTTACATCTGAAGCTATCTATTATAAGATACATGCTACTTAAATCTAAAAAAAACTAAAATTAATTAATGAATTAATATTTGAAAAACTGTTTTCAAATCAAGTGTCATCCATTACAAGTTTCAAAAAAATTATTTGAACTTGATTGGATGAATAAAAAGTATTTTATTAGCGATTGAAAATTTGAACAATATATATATAGGTAGAATGTGACCTAGTAGAAGGAATTGAAGAATGAAGTTTGCTTAAAATAACAAAATTTGTAATGTTGTTTTAAAATTAACTTTTAAAGTTTTTAAGCTTTTTTGAAATAACATAAATTTTTTTTTACATATTTCATTGAAAAAAAAAGATAATCTAGTTAATAGTATTTTGCCTTTTTTATAAAACAGGTATAATTTAAAAAAAATATAAAGTAAAGCATGTAAAGATTTATATGTTTTTTTAAAAATGCATGTGTGTTTATGCTTGTTTCCATATCTTATGGAGCTATAAATTTAGAAAATTCTTAAGATAACTTATGCGCAATTCTTCAAAAATATAATATTATTTTGCACCCTATAAAATAGGAAGTAAAAAGTCTGTTATGAAGGATATTTATGAAAAAGAAAGCTATATAAAGCCACATGTAGAGATCTATAAGTTTATCAAACATTCATATGTGTTTATACTCTTATGGAGTTGTCTTATCAAAAAAGCTGAATTACTATTTATTTGAGCTGGTTGATTAAAAACCATTTCTCCACTACAGGGCCGTGAATATTGATTCTTATGTAAATATTAAGATAATTATGAAATATGTAAACTAATTAAAAGCCCCAAATTTATTAAAATAAGTAAATACAACAGGTAACGGATTCTTACTATAGATAATATTAATGGAATATTATGGTATTATTCAAACAAGAATGAAGCTTGAAGAAATAATAATTATAGTACAAAAATGGGGGAAAAGGAACTTAAAAAAAACAGATGAACAAAAAAAAAAAATTAAATGGAAGTTAAAAACGCATACTAAAAATGTTTCAAATCGACACCACACAGTCTTATTTATTAACAAAGCCGAATTACCTTTTGCTTGCACCGGCTGCTTAAAGAACCATTTCACCCCCATGGACCATCAAGATCCATTTTCTTATAAATATTAAGCTAATTATGGATTCTTAAATCACCAGGAATGTCTCATGCGTAGTAAGATCGGAAGTTGTTTCCCGTAATTCTAGTGCCCGTTTAAATGAAGAGTAATTAAAAAAGGACCCTGCAATCCCCAAGGAACACACCACTAAACAGCGAAATATATAAAAGAAAAGTCTTAATAAAGGCGACACCGGAAAAAAAAAAGTCTGCTGTTTAGAAAAATGGTGCATTAAAAGTGTGGTGAATAACTTTTTTTTTTTTTCAGTTTTCATCTTCATTTTTTTTGGTACCTAAAACTTTAATCGGCTTATGAAGTCAGTGAACATAACAATAGATTGTTCCTTTTTTTTTTTTTTTTGCGGCATTAAATTCAGTGCGTAAATCTTTTCCGCTGCTAAGTAGGGAGGAAAAATTTCACTCTTCTATTGAACCAGTCTTTTTTTTTTTTTTCGTAAAAGAATTTTGTGGTAATAGTTAGCGAAAAATTATAAAAGCAATATATATATATATATATATATATACATATATATTATTGCTTCTTATAATAATTGATAGAATAATTTATTTATATATATATATAACTATTCTATCAATTTCTATTTAAAAAATGAAGTTGCGTATTATTTACAATAGCATTATGTAAAATTTTGCTTAAAATAACAAGACTTTTAATGTTGTTTTAAAATTATTTTTATCCAATCAAAAGGTTTTAAGCTTTTTGATAACATCAAGTATTTTTTCATCATGTTTCCTAAAAAAAAAAAGTTAATCTCATTAATATTGTTTTGTCTGTTTTTGTAAAAATAAGCAGACTTTAAAAAGAAAGTTGTATAAAATTACATATAAAGATATTTAAGTTTATTCAAAAATTACAAATGGTCAATTAAGATTTATTTTTTTGTAAAATTTTTTGTTGTTTAAAGTAAATAATTAATTCTTTAATCAAATTGAATTTTCGTATTTCAAAAAAAATTCTTCATAATTGAACTGTTACATTTTATAAGATGAAAATTAATATTTTATTTTTTGAAGAATTTCACAAAAGTTATCATTAAAATTTTCTAAACATATAATTCCATATGATAAAGAAACAAGTATAAACACATATATAATTTTTGACAAACTTATAGATCATTACAGGTGATTTTATATAGCTTTTCTTCTTCATAAATTTTCTTCATAAATGACCTTTTCTTTTTCCTTAAGTAGACGCAAAACAATATTTTATTTTTCTGAAAAATTGTACAAAAGTTATATTTAGCATTTTCTAAATTTATAACTCAATAAGATAACGAAACAAGTGTAAACACACATGTACACTTTGATAATTTTATAGATATTTCCATATATCTTTATACAGATTTCTTTTTAACTATTGCCGGCTGTATAAAAAAAGACAACATTATTAATTTGATTATATTTCTTTTGAGTAAAATATAATGAAAATATTATGTTATTTCAAAAAGCTTAAAATTTTTGATTGGACGCAAATAATTTTAAAAACAACATTAAAAAGTTTTTGTGATTTTTAAGGAAACCTTTACATAATGCTCTTGGGAATATTACACAACTTCCTTTTTATAAATAATAATTGAAATTTTTAATATATATATATATATATATATATTAGTTATTCTTATTTTGTTACAAACTATTACCACGAAAATCATTTAGGAAAAAAGGGACTGATTAAAATTAAACAACTAAATTTTTTCCACCCTATTTAGCTGCGCGAAAAGATTTACTCATTGAATTGAATGCAAAATAATGGAATAATCTATTGTTCTGTTCACTGACTTCAAAGCCGATTAAAGTTTTAAGTACAAAAAAATGAAGATGAAAACTGAAAAAAAGTTATTCATCACACTTTTAATGCACCATTTTTTCCTAGACAGCAGTTTTTTTCCGGTGTCGCCTATATTATGACATTACTTTTATATTTCGCTGTTCAGTGGTGTGTTCCTTGGGGATTGCAGGGTACTTTTTAATTACTCTTTATTTAACCGTGCACTGGAATTACGGGGGAAACAACTTCCCGATCTTGCTACTCATGAAACATTTCTGGTGATTTAAGAATCCATAATTAGCTTAATATTCATAAGAAATGGATCTTGATGGTCCATGGCGGTGAAAAGGTTCTTTAAACAGCCAGGGCAAACAAAAGGTAATCCGGCTTTGTTAATAAGACTTGTGTGTCGATTCGAAACTTTTTAGTACTTCTTTTACCTTCCATTTGTTTTTCTTCGTCTGTTTTTTTTTAAATTACTTTTCTCCATTTTGCCTAAAAATTATTCTTCTACAAGCTTTATTCTTGTTTCAATAATAGCTGTATGATTAAGGAATCAATAATATTCCATTAATACAATCTATAATATAGTATCTATGGTAAGTAACCGTTAAATGTAGTATTTATTATTTTAATAAGTGTAGAGCTAATTAATTACCTTATATATTGTATAATTAGCTTAATATTTACAAAAAATCAATCTTGATCTCCATCAAGACTAATTTCATAGCAATGAAATAATTCTTTAAGCAGCCAGTGCAAATAAAAGGTTATCCGACTTTGTTAGATTTAAACTTTTTTTCAATCATTTTTTTTTTTTTCAGTAGCTTTCTTCCATTTAGTCCACAAATTACTCTTTCCTCAGGTTTTATTCTTATTTGAATAAAACCTGTGTGATTTAGGAATCCTTTACATTCTATTAACAAAATATATAGTTAGTATACGTAACTCGTAGTATTTAAACGTTTTAATAACTGTTTGGCTAATTAATTAGCTTATACATTACATAATTAGCTTAATATTTACAAAATAAAATCAAACTTGATTGCCAATTTTGCACTTTTTGATAAATATATAGACCTTTTTGTCATTTTATAAGCTTTCTTCTTGAAGTTTGCCGAAAAATATTATTCATTAGAATATCTTTTTTTTTTTTTTTCAATTGAAGAAAAATACTTGAGGTTATTTTTTAAAAATTAAAGCAGTCTATTTTAAAACAAAACAATTTGCTTATTTTAAGCAAACCTTTACATAATGTAAAAAAAGATTTTAAATAGAACATGACTTCATTTCGAATTTTATTGCTTCTTATTATTTTTTCGCTAACTATTACAACACTTACGAAAAAATAAAGTCTGGTTCAATTAAAAGATGGATTTTTTTTCTCCCTACTTAGCTGCGCGAAAAGATTTACTCACTGAATTTAATGCAAAAAAAAAAAATGGAATAATCTATTTTTATTCATTGACTTCATAAGCCGATTAAAGTTTTGAGTACAAAAAATGAAGATGAAAACTAAAAAAAAAAGTTATTCACCACATTTTAATGCACAATTTTTCCTAGACAGCAAACTTTTTTTTTTTTCCGGTGTCACCTTTATTAAGACATTACTTTTATATTTCGCTGTTTAGTGGTGTGTTCCTGGGGATTGCAGGGTCCTTTTAAATACTCTTCATTTAACCTGTGCACTGGAATGACGGGGAAACAATTTCCCGATCTTGCTACGCATGAAGCATTTCTGGTGATTTAATAATCCATAATTAGCATAATATTTATAAGAAAATGGATCTTTGATGGTCCATGGGGGTGAAAAGGTTCTTTAAACAGCCAGTGCAAGAAAAAGGTAATCCAGTTTTGTTAATAAGACACTGTGTGTCGATTTAAAAACTTTTCAGTGTGCGTTTTTAACTACGATTGCTTTTTTCATTCATCTGAATTTTTTTAATTGCTTTCATCCATTTAATCCAACAATTATATCGTTCTTCAAGCTTTATTCTTGTTTGCTTTATTCTTCTGTATTCTTGTTAATATACCATCATATTCCATTCATAAAATTTATAGTTAGTATCCGTTTCCTGTAGTATTTACTTATTTTAATAAGTGTCTGGATAATTAATCAGCTAACATATTGCTTAATTAACTTAATATTTACAAGAAACTCGATCTTGATCGGCCAGATGAATGAAATGGTTCTTTAAGCAGCCAGTGCAAACAAAAGGTAATCCAACTTTGTTAATAAGACTGTGTGTCTGTGTGAATATTTAACATTTTTTTTTATTGATCTGTATTTTTTAAGTTGCTTTTTTCCATTTTGTTCACTAATCATTCTTTCTTCACGCTTTATTCGTATTTGAATAAAACCTGTTTGATTTAGAATCCTTTACATTCTATTAACAAAATCTAAATTTAGTATCCGTAACTCGTAGTATTTAAACACTTTAATTAGTGTGAGGCTAATTAATTAGCTTACACATTACATAATTAGCTTAATATTTAAAAAAAATCAATGGCCATTTTGTAGTTTTTGATAAACATATAGACTTTTGAATATCATTTTATACAGCTTTTTCTTGAATTTTGCATGTTTTATAAAAAGAAGGAAAAATATTATTCATTAGATTATCTTTTTTTTTTTTTAGCTAAATATGAAGAAAATACTTGAGGTTATTTAAAAATCTTTTAATTGGATATAGTCAGTTTTAAAACAACATTAAAAGGTTTGTTATTTTAAGCAAACGTTTACATAATGCTAATGTAAATATTACATGACTACAATGAATTTTATTGATTTTTTATTATTTTTTTCCTAACTATTACCACAAAAATCTTTTACGAAAAAAAAAAAAAGACGTTCAATTGAAGAATGAAATTTTTCCTCCCTACTTAGCTGCGCTAAAAGATTTACTCACTGAATTTAATGCAGAAAAAAGGGAATAATTTATTGTTATGTTCACTGACTTCATAAGCCGATTAAAGTTTTCAAGGAACAAAAAAAAAAAAAAATCAAACTGAAAAAAAAAAGGTTATTCACCACACTTTCCATGAACCATTTTTCAAGACAGCAGACTTTTTTTTTCCGGTGTCGCCTTTATTAAGACTTTTCTTCTATATTTCGCTGTTTAGTGGCGTGTTCCTTTGGGATTGCAGGGTCCTTTTTAATTACTCTTCAGTTAACCGTACGCTGGAATTAAAGGGGGACAACTTCCCAATCTTGTTACGCATGAAACATTCCTGGTGATTTAAGAATCCATAATTAGCTTAATATTTATAAGGAAATGGATCTTGATGGTGCATGGGGGTGAAATGATTCTTTAAACAGCCAATGCAAACGAAAGGTATTCCGGCTTTATAAATAAGACTGTGCATGTCTGTATGTATGGCCTTTTTAACTACCATTTCTTTTTTGGTCCTCTGCTGTCGTTTGTAACTTGCGCTTGTTCATTTTGAACAACAATTATTTTTCTTCAAGCTTTATTCTTGTTTGAATAATACCATAATATTATATTAATAGAATCTATAGTATGTATATGTTACTTGTAGTATTTATTAATTTTAATAAATGCATGGCTAATTAATTAGCTTACTTATTACATATTTCGTTCAACATTTAAAAAGTTATCGATCTTAAGGGCCCATAGTGATGAAATGGTTCTATAAGCATTCAGTGCAAATAAAATATAATCCGACTTTGTTAATAAGACTGTGTGTGTCGATTTGAAACTTTTTAGTGTTCAAATTTAACTTTTTTTTTTCTAATCATCTGTTCTTTTGAAGTTGCATTTTTTCCATTTTGTCCAATAATTATTCTTTCTAAAAGCTTTATACTTATTTGAATAATACCTGTGTGATTTAGAATTCCATAATATTCCATAAATAGAAACAATGGTTATTATATATCTGTAATATTTACTTATTTAAATAAATATTTCTTAATTAATTAAATTGCAGATTGTATAATTAGTTTAACATTTAGAAAAAAAAAATTTTGATGGCTCATTTGTATTTTTGATAAACTTATAAACCTTTACATATAACTTCATACAGCTTTTCTTTTTAGCGTTACCTATTTTATAAAAAAAGGAAAAATATTAATTAGATTATCTCTTTTTAGTGAAATATAAAGAAAAATACTTGATGTTGTTTCAAAAGATTAAAACTTTAGATAAGATGCAGTTAGTTTTAAAACAACAATGAAAGTTTTTTTATTTTAAGAAAACACTTACATATTGCTTCTGTAAATATTACACGACTTCATTTTTAAATAGAAATTGAAATTTTTAATTTATATAAATATATATTGCTTTTTATTATTTTTTACTAACTATTACCATAAAAATCTTTCACGGAAAAAAAAAAAGACTGGTTCAATTAAAGAGTGAAATTTTTTTTCCTCCCTACTTAGCTGCGCAAAAAGATTTACTCACTGAATTTAATGCACAAAAAAAGTGAATAATCTATTGTTATGTTCACTGACTTCATAAGCCGATTAAAGTTTTAGGTACCAAAAAAAATGAAGATGAAAACTGAAAAAAAAAGTTATTCACCACACTTTTCATGCACCATTTTTCTAGAAAGAAGACTTTTTTTTTCCGGTGTCGCCTTTATTAAGACCTTTTCGTTTATATTTCGCTGTTTAGTGCTGTGTTCTTTAGGAATTGCAGGGTCCTTTTTAATTACTCTTCATTTAACCTTACACTGGAATTACGGGGAAAACAACTTCCCGTTCTTGCTACGCATGAAACCTTCTCGGTGATTTAAGAATCCATAATTAACTTAATATTTATAAGGAAATGGATCTTGATGGTCCATGGGGGTGAAATGGTTCTTTGAGCAGTCAGTGCAAACAAAAGGTAATCCGCCTATGCTAATGAGACTTTGTGTGTTGATTTGAAAATTTTTATATGTCTTTTTAACTTCCATTTCATTTTTTCAATTCCTTCTATTAGTTCACAATCTCCCTATATATATCTAGTTCAAATTTTCAATCGTTAATAAAATGCTTTTTATTCATCCATTGAAGTTCTAATTCTTTTTTTTTTTTTTTGAACTTCTAGTGGATGACACTTGATGTTAATACAGTTGTTTCAAATATTAATTCAGTAATTAAATTAAATTAATTAATTTTAGTTTTTTTTTTTTAGATTTAAGTTGCATATATCTACCAATAGATTGCGCCAGATAAACTTAAAAAAAAATGAGTAAAATTATTTACCAAGGACTTTCTGCAATATAGTGAAAAAAAGTAGGGATTGACTTTGAATATATTTTTTCATATTACTTGTTTATGTTGCTTTTCTGTATTTTGTCGATTTGAAACTTTTTCATATTACTTTTTTAAGTTGCTTTTTTCATCCGACAATTATTCTGTTTGAAAACTTTATTTTGCTTGAATAATACCTAATCCATAATATTCCAATAATTCGATAATATGTATATTTAGTAAGTTTTAGTATTTATTATTTTAATGTGTGTGGCTAATTAATTAGCATAATATTGCATAATTAGCTAAACATTTAGAAACTAAATCAATCTTGATGGCCCACAGCAATGAAATAATTCTTTAAGAAGCCAGGGCAAATTAAAGATAATCCGACATTGTTAATAAGATTGTGTGTGTCGATTTGAAACTTTTTTTGTGCAAATTTAATTTTTTTTTTATTCATCTGGTTTTTTTTAACTACTTTTTTTTTCCATTTTGTCCACCAATTATTCTTTCTTCAGGATTTATACTTACTTGAATAATATATGTGTGATTTAGGAATCCATAATATTCCATTAATACGATCCATAGTACGTGCCCGTTACATGTAGTATTTATTTGTTTTAATAAATATGTGGTTAATTAATTAGCTTACATGTTGCATAATTATCTTAAAATTCTCAAAAAAAAAAAAAACAATCTCGATGGGGCGTTTGTACTTTTAATTAGATTAAATATTTGCTTAAAACTTTACATGTGATATTATACAGCTTTTTTTTTACTTTTGAATGTTTTATAAAAAAAAAAAAGACAATATTATTAATTAGATTATCGTTTTTATTTGAATGAAATATAAGAAAAAATACTTGATGTTATTTCAAAAGCTCAAAACTTTAGATTTGATGCAGTTAATTTTGAAATAACATGAAAAGTTATGGCATTTTAAGCAAACTTTTACGTAATGCTATTGTAAATATTACACAACTTCATTATTTTAAATAGAAATTGCAATTCTTAATTTACATATATATATAATAAACATAGAATAATTGTTTCTTATTTTTCACTAACTATTATCACAAAAATCTTTTAAGAAAAATAAAAACTGGTTCAATTAAAGAATGAATTTTTTCCTCCCTACTTACCTGCGCTAAAAGATTTATTCACTGAATTTAATGCAAAAAAAAAAAAGCGAATAATCTATTGTTATGTTCACTGACTTCATATACCGATTAAAGTTTTTGTAGTACTTAAAACTTTTGAAAACTGAAAAAAAGTTATTCACCATACTTTTAATGCACCATTTTTAAAGACAGCAGACTTATTTTTCCGGTTTCGCCTTTATTAAGACCTTTCTTTTTTTATTCTGCTATTTAGGGATGTGTTACTTGGGGATTGCAGGTCCTTTTTAATTACTAACCGTACGCTTTATTACGGGGGAAACCCCTACATTTAATTACGCTGGAATTGAACAATTTCCCGTCCTTGCTGCGCATGAAGCAGTTCTGGTGATTTAAGAATCCATAATTAGCTTAATATTTATAAGGAAATGGATCTTGATGGTCCGTAGGGGTGAAATGGTTCTTTAAGCAGCCAGTGCAAACAAAGGTAATTCGGCTTTGTTAATAAGACTGTGTGGTGTCGATTTGAAACTTTTAGTATGCCTTTTTTAACATCCATTTCTTTAATGTTTTTTTTTTTTGTTTCTGTTTGTTTGATTTTTTAAATGATTTATCCCATTTTGTGTCCACAATTATTCTTACTTTAAGCTTTATTCTTGTTTGAATAATACTATAATATTCATTAATATTATCTATAGTATGAATGCGTTACATGTAGTATTTACTTATTTTAATAAATTTGTGGCAAATTAATTAGTTTACATATTTTATAATTAGTTTAATATTTAAAAAAAATCAATATTCATGGTCCTGCAGTGGAGAAAAACTTCTTTAAGCAGCCAGTGCCAGTAATCCAGCTTTAATAAGACAATTCCATAAGATAATCACACATGTATAAACACACATGAAAGTGTGATAAATTTATAGATCTTTACATGTATCTTTATATAGCTTTCTTTTTCATAAATATCCTTCATAATTGATTTTTTTTTCCCTTTTATTAGGGTAATCAACAATATTATTTTTTGGAGGATTTCGGATAGTTATCTTAAGAATTTTCCAAATTTATAGGTCACTAATATAAGGAAACACATTTAAACATTTTGTAATATACTTATAAATCTTTAAATTTGGCTTTATATTTCTTAGCTTCCACCTTTTTCATAAAAAAGGCAAAATATCATTCATTCGATTTTTTTTTTTTCAGTGAAATTCGTAGAAAAGATTTTAATCAAAAAATTTATTTCAAAGTTTAGATGCTAATTTTAAAACAACATTAAAAGTTTTTTAGTTAATATCATTTTTAAATAGAAATCAACATTTTTAATTTTTTAAGTTATGCTTCAGAGCAGATGTCTCTCTAATTTTCAATTTATATAGAGTATATAACTTATATATATATATTCATATAGAGAAAAAATATATATATATATATATATATTATATATATATAAATTCTATATATATATATATATATATATACATATACATATACATATACATATATATACATATACATATACATATATATACATATACATTCAGACATACATACATATATACAGATAAAGAGAGAAAAAAGCATAACCTACTTTGAAGCATCTCAAGTTATTAAGTTGTGTATCGTTGCAGTGATGCCGAATTTTGATATCGGTTTCAAATAGACCCGCACCCAAATATCTCTTACCGAATCTACCACCCTGTTACCCTCAGAAGCGAGCAATTCATTTGGAAAGCGTCTTGTTTCATCATCAATGCTGCAGCATGCAGACTTAAATATCAGGGATAACGTCTTCAATACGTTCCGACGAATCAGATAATAATAATCTGATTCTGTTTAAAATCGTACATGCACGGGAGATTAGCACAGAAATGGGAAGCAGGGGAGCTGCAGCAGGAAACTCTTACAAATTAGTTTCAATCATGCAGCGGATGTGCATAATTACAGATTTTGGAAAACCGAACCCCTGTTCCCCGGCACAGAAAGGTTCCGCGTGCACAAGAGATTTTCTGAGATTGTGTCGGAAGGGATTGAAATTGAATTATTTTCCTCCGAACTTTTTTTTTTTTTTGTGACTTTCTGTCTACTATGTCTGATAATTAATATGGCTGGCTTCTGTGCAACATGAATGGTAAATAATATTGTTTCTGGATGAAGAGATAAAATGGCACATGTCTGGATTCATTGAAAAATAATCTACATCGTTGTAAGAATGTATTTAAGAGTGTAATAATAATAATTTGTTATAGTGTGAGTGAAGGAGACAATTAAAATAATTTGCAATAGTGTAAATGTAAAGAGATAAAGTAAGTTGTGTATGAAGGATGAAGTATAAAATTGCATATGTTTGGATTCAATGAAAAATTTAAGCAGAAAATAATTTGATTGTAATAATAGTTAACAATGAATAATCTATAATAGTGTGGAAAGAGACAATTAAATAATGGGAAATTGTGTGAGTGTAAGAATCAATTAAAGAATTTCTACTAGTGTATGGAATGATTAAAATTATGCAATAGTGTTGGAAACAATTAAAAATAATTTGCAATAGGGTAAAAACAATTAAATGATTTACAGTGTAAAGAAACAATTAAATAATTTGCAATAGTATAAAGAATTTATTAAATAATTTGCAATAATGTTAAGAGACAATTAAATAATTTGCAATAGTGTAAAGAAAAAAATTAAATAATTTGCAATAGTGTAAAGAAAAAAAAAAATAAATATTTTGCAATAGTGTAAATGAAAAAGTCAAGTAATTTGTCTTTGAATGAGAAAAGTAGAAGATAAAATCAATTTGATTTTTGGAATGTAATCTGTAAAAAATGCAAATGAACTAAGAGTTTAAGTGTTTCTGATGGGCGAGGTATAATAAAAAAAAAATGATTTGAAAGTGGAATATAATTATAAAAGGCAAGAGACAACTAATTGATCCAATATACCGTTCAAGTACAAATTATTTTTCCATAGTAATAAAAATATATCATTAGTAAATGTGAAAATAATTTGATTAAATATGTAAGAGGTAATTAAATAATTTTTAACAGTGTAGCAAGTATAAGGGACAAATTAATAATCTGCAATTGCCGGAGTGTAATGAGTTTAGTAAATATTTTGCTATAATTTATCGAAATAATTAAATAATTTGCAATAATGTAAAGAATAAAATACTTTGCAATACTGTAACGAAACAATTAAATAATTTGCTATATTATAAAGAAACAATTAAATAATTTGCGATATTTTATAAGGAAACAATAAATGGTTCGCAATAGTGTAAATGTAATTGGTGTCTATAAAAAATAGCCCATTTTGGATTTAATGAGAATTAATTTACAACAGTGTAATAAGAGTGTATTTAACAGTGAAATAATAATAATATGCTCTAGGTGAATGCAGGGAGACAATTAAACAAATTATTGTTAACATTTATTCCTTGAAGAGGTCTATAGTAAGGATGTAGGTATTTGACACATACACATATTTGAAGGCACATATGTCAAAATTTTTACTAAATTTATTTGAATTTGAAACAATAACTGTGATATCTATGGGCTTGTCTAATGAAATCCAATGTTCAAATTCGTGGTATATAAATTATTGTGCATCAGAAAATCTTAAAAAATGTAATCGAGAGATATTGTGAATAATCGAAGTTTCATGCTATGTAGTGCTCATTATTATTGGTAGCAAATGATACATCCTGGTTTGTTCATAAGATATCTGTAGATACTATATGAACAAAGTATCTATAAGTGTGAATGTATTTATGTATATCACTATATACATAACTAACTATATACATAACGCGCGCCAAATTATCCAGTAAGTATACGCCCTGAGATTGAGATTCTACCTTGATAATACTATGCAAACTTTTTTGATGACACAATACAAAAAAAAAAAAAATGCTTCAAGTATTATTTAGTTCGTAACATCTTAATAGAATAATTTTGTCAATTGGTTTCGAAAATAGAATAAAAGCAAATAAAAAATAAAGCAATGCTTTATTTTATTCGTCTATCCTTTGTCAATCATAATCTTAAATTTCAGACAAGGCCTATAAAAAAATTCACTATTGTTACACATTCTACGAATCCTTCACCATCTTCCCCCACAAAAAAAAAATTAAAAAAAAACACTTCAACAAACCGGAGGGGAAAAAAAAAAGAATTGTTTCTTACTCTTTTTTCACCGTCAAAATCCAACCCACAGTGAAAAATCTTATAAATCAAATCCCTGATTCAGGAGCTGTCATCAGGAAATAAATACAGTTAGCTCCACTACAATTGAAAGTAAATTTCCTAAACCTGCCTTGTCAAAACGTCAACCCCTCCGAAAAGAAACACATGCAAAATAAAAACAGAAACGAAAAATAATACTTCCTGGTGCTTCACATCACACCATGGTAAGTCTATGAGCAAATTTATGTATAAAGTAACCATTGAACTTAAAACAGAAGTTGCAATCTTTGAGCATACAATATTACCCTCACAGTAAACTAAAAGTAACTCAGTTGACACACGTAAGCGTTTACCACAGATAAAAAAAAGCCACCATAAAACTAAAGCAAAATGCTTCAACTCCTTCCATCCACCACACAAAAGCGTATTTCTATGATGGACTTTCCAGGCCTGTTCGTGGTTTATTTTTTTTTTCTTTCTTTTTTAGTATTATTATTTTTAAAGTTCGTACTTTTATCTTTCTGGAGTGAACTCTGTTTGGTTCAAGGAATGCATTATTCATGGGCAAACTGCGCAGTTCTCAAACGCAATTTCTGATAAGGAGGAGGAAAGACCAGTTGATTTATTCAATGCATTTATTCAAAACAGAGAAACGCCGTGCGTGCCTTCGATTCGCTCCAGAATTCAGGCATGAGACTTTTGATGACAATCTACCAGAAGAATACAAAATTCAGCTAAATAAATTTGTTTAGTTCACTTCTTCCTTTTTTTTCATTCTTTCTTATTTATTGCGATTTTTTTCTTGGGCGTATTGGGCAGGAGTGGTTTAGTGAATATGGTTTCGGTTTCATTGAGTTTGGGGCTTTTCATTTTTGTTTGGCTTACATTTACTTTTTTGGAACTAATGCATCGATTTTACTGGTTTCACTCCAAAGCTTCTGGGGGATCATAATAAAGAAAATGAATCATCAGAGGTATTCAAATTTGACAACTTCATGAATTATAAAGTCTTCTTTCTTATTCTCTCTTTAGGATGGAAGTTTTTGAAAACAAATCTTTCTTTTCGCATATTTGAAAATATGATGGGATGTAAAATATATTTAAAACTTGTTTGCTTTTAGTGCTGGGATAATGGTTTAGCAAATTTTTTTTTCGTGTATTTTGAATTTTCATGAGGTCTCAGGGTAAGAGTTTTTGAGGGGGAATCTGAATAAATACCGAATTGGCAATTCTGCCAGATAAATCTGACTTATTTTGTTACTTTGTGTTTATTGAAATGTTAATTTAGTGTTAATTTTTTTTCATTTTTAATACAGAATATGTTTAATAGATATTTCAAATATTTATTGACACAAAATGAATAGCTATGCAAATAAATCAAAATGAGGCGTTACTTTCAACAATTCACGACATGCAAAATTTAGAACAATTCGACCATGATTTTAAATTATTTACACCATACTTATATTTTATTTTAAATTTTATATTTAATGCAATACCCTTTTTTGTTTTATGATTGGAGATATCATACTTTCTGATGAATATGTTTTATGTTTTGCGTTTGTTTTTTACTAATTTCATGAAAATGACTTTTATTAAAAATATTTTGTGAATTTTCGTTATTTCTATCTTATATTTAAACTAACCGTTACATTATATTTTTAGCAGAAAAGGAATAGCTATGCATAATAAATCAAAATCTTTCGCGAGTAACTAATGGTAACTTTTCAACTATTCACGACATGCAAAATTGCGACAACACGACCATGCGTATCAGATGATTTAGACATCCGATTTGAATTTTTTATTGGAAATTCTTTATAAAACCGTTATTTTAAGATTGGAGACATCATACCTTTTGATGAAAATTTTTTCATTCTTTATATTTGCCTTTGATTAAATTCTTGAAAAGGACTTTTCGTATAGATATTTTTATAAATCGTCCTTATTTCTATTTTATATTATATTTCAGATGAATATTGGTGGGTCCACATGATGATGGTACCACTGATGTATGTCAAGAATAGCCCACCGTTGGCTGATAAGAATAAGGCATTGCTTTCCAGAAGAACTTTTAGGAATAATTATGCGCATTTGCGTGTCGTATGGGAGAAAAGGAGACAAACTCCTGCCGACCTGTTCTGTAGATGTTGATGCAAAATACACTTTGTTATCAAATCTCCTCATTTCTGAAATCTGTGACTGCAACAAATATTCGAACCTGAACTCTCTTCTAAATTTATAGTTGCTATTAGGCACTAATCGACACCATTGCATAATATTGTCCATTTAATCCAAAAAGTGCAATTTGATATCAAGCCTTCTTCTTCAGAAATAACTTTACTTTTGTGTTAGACTTTCTTCGTAGATCATTTTCCGTTCAAATCTAATATTTGAACTTTATTGGTACCTCAATGTTAAAAAAAGATTTAACTTATCTTTACATTTACTTAATCTATCTCTTACATTAACACTGTTGCAAATTATTTAATTGTCTCCCACACTCCCATTATAGCATATTATTAAAATAATTATTGCACATTATACATTATTATTAAAATAATTATCTTAATAAAAATCTTACATTTACACTGTTGTAGATTATTTTTCATTGAATTCAAAGAGCCATTTTATCTTATAACTTCAGTCATTGCCTTTTAACTTTCTCTTTTATTAGTGTGCTAAATAATATTATATTTTTGAAGAATTTTGGATAAGTTATCTTAAGAATTTTCTAAATTTATAGCTCCATAAGATAAGGAAACAAGTATAAACACACATGCCTTTTTTAATAAACTTATAGATCTTTACATTGACTTTGTATTTTTTTTTTTAATTATTTTTTATTATTATTTTGAATTTTATTTTTTTTTTCTGTTTTTATAAAAAAATGCAAAATACTATTAATTAGATTTTTTTCAGTGAAATATAAAAATAATTAATGTTATTTCGAAAAGCCTTAAAACTCAAAAGTTAATTTAATTTTAAGTTAATTTTAAAAAACAACATTAAAAGTTTTTATTATTTTAAGCAAACGCAACTTCATTTTTCAATTTTTTCAATTAGCTCACACACTCCTATATATATCTTGTGCAAAATTTTCAATCGCTATTTCAAAATACTTTTTTATTTTCAACTCAGGTATCAATACATTTTTTTGAACTTGTAGTGGATGACACTTGATGTTAATACAATTTTTCAAATATTAATTCATTAATAAAATTTAATTAATTAATTTTAGTTTTTTTAGATTTAAGTTGCATATATCTACCAATAGATGGTGACAGATAAATCTTTTAAAAAATGAATGAAAATTATTTATAATGGACTTCCTGCAATATATCTATATCCCTATATATATATATATATATATATATATAGAGACAGAGAGATACAGAAACATAACCTACTCTGAAGAATTTGAAATTAACAAGTTGTTCACCATTGCAGTGATTCGAATTTTGATATCGGTTTCAAGTAGACCCGCACCCGAATATCTCTTACCGAATCAGACACCCTGTTTCCGTCAGAGGTGAGCAATTCATTTGGAAAGCGTCTTGTTTCAACATCAATACTGCAGCATGCAGACTTAAATACCAGGGATGACGTCATTTCAATACGTTCCGCTGAATCAGATAATAATAATCTGATTCTGTTTAAAATCGTACATGCACGGGAGATTAGCACAGACATAGGAAGCAGGGGAGCTGCAGCAGGAAACTCTTACAAATTAGTTTCAATCATGCAGCGGATGTGCATAATTACAGATTTTGGAAAACCGAACCATGTCCCCGGCACAGAAATGTTCCGCGTGCACAGGAGATTATTTGAGATTGTGTCGGAAGGGATTGAAATTGAATTATTTTCCTCCAACTTTTTTTTTTTTGTGACTTTCTATCTACTATGTCTGATAATTAATATGGCTGGCTTCAGTGCGACATGAATCGTAAGTAATGTTGTTTCTGGATGAACTGATAAAATGGCACATGTTTTGGATTCAATTAAAAATAATCTAGCAATAAGCAGTGTAACAGTGTATGTAAGATTGTAATAATAATAATCTGTTATAGTGTGAGTGAAGAGACAATTAAATAATTTGCAATAGTGTAAATGTAAGAGACAGGGTAAGTTGTATATAAATATGGCATATATTTGGGTTTTGATAAGTTATGAAGTATAAAAATGATATATTTGGATTTAATGGAAAATAATTTGAATAATGTAAATGGACATTTAGTAAGGTTTATCAGAATGATGAGGTATAAGAAGAAATGCACATCTTTGGATTCATTTAAAAATAATTAACGAAAGTTTAAGTGCAAGAGACAACTAAATAATCTGCAATAGTGTGAGTGTAATGAAACAATTAAATATTTTGCAGTAATTTAACGAAACAATTTAACGTTAAAAATGAAATAATTTGCAATAGTGTAAAAGTAAGAGATATTGTATCTGTGTCTGAGTGATGAAGCATAAAAAAATAGCACATGTTTGGTTAATGACAAGTAATCTGCATCTGTGTAAATGTAAGAGTGTATTTAAGTAATAATAATAATCGGCAATAGATGAATGAAGGAGACAATTAAACAAATTATGGCCACATTTATTGCTTGAACATGTTTATGGTAAAAGTAAGGAGTCAAGTAAGGAAGTAAGGACTTTGAATGTATATATATATAAAGATACATATATCAAAATCTCTACTAAATGTATTTGAATTTAAAGCAATAACTAATGATAAGAACAGGGTCGTGTCTAATGACATCTAATGCTCAAATTCATAGTATAGAAATTGTGTATCAGAATATTTAAAAAATATGTAATCGGACATATTTGAATAATCGAATCGAAAATTTCCTGCTATGTAGTGCTCAACATTACTGGTAACAAATGATGCCTTCATGCTTTGTTCAAAAAGTAGATAGTCTGTCAACAAAGTATTTATAAGTATGAATGCATTTATGTTTATGACTATATGCATAACTACATCTCCAATAAGGAATTTAAGAAAAATAGAAAGATGCAGGAAACATTCCGCGCGTTAAATTATCCAGTTAGTATCTTATCCCTTGAGATTGAGATTCTGTCTTGGTAATGATATGCAAACATAGTGACACAATACAAAAAAAAATGCTTCGTATTATTTAGTTTGTATACATTTTTTTAATAAAATAATTTTATCAAATGATTTAGAAAACCTGACTCAAAAATTTTAGTAATCTAATATAAAGCATCAGATTCTCTGACTAAAATGCAAAAACCATTTCAAGAAGTATGAAGTTCGAATCTTATTTAGCTTTTGAAAAATGCTTTATTTTATTCGTCTATCCCTTGCCAATCATAATCTTAAATTTCAGACAACGTCGATAAAAAAAATTCACTAATGTTACACATTCTGCGAATTACACCATCCTCCACATAAAAAAATAATAAAGCTCTTCAAAAAAAAAAGATAAAAACAAAAAACTTTCTTACTCTTCCTTCACCGTCAAAATCAAACCCTCAGGGAAAAATCTTATAAATCGAATACCTGAATCAGGAGCTGTCATCAGGAAATAAATAGAGTTAATCTTCACACTTGAAAGTAAATTTCCTAAACGTCCCTTGTCAAAACGTCAACCAGCTCTACAAAGAAACACATAAAAATACAACAGAAACGAAAAATAATACTTCCTCCCTTCACAACACATCACAGTAAGTCTATGCTCAAATGTATGTATAAAGTAAATTGAACTTAAAACAGAAGCTGCAATCTTTGATCATACAATATTACCCTCACAGTAAAAAAAAAGTAACTCAGTAGACACACGCAAAGCCTTTACCACAGATAAAAAAGCCTGCCACACATAAAAAAATAACAATAAAATATCTTACTCTTCTTTCACCGTCAAAATCCAACCCTCAGTGAAAAATCTTATAAATCAAATCCCTGATTCAGGAGCTGTCATCAGGAAATACAATTAGCTCCCCCTACACTTGAAAGTAAATTTCCTAAACCTCCCTTGTCAAAACGTCAACCCCTCCATAAAGGAAAACACTTAAAATATCCAACAGAAACAAAAAAATAATACTTCCTGCGGCTTCACATCCAAGCCCGGTAAGTCTATACGCAAATGTATGTATAAAGTAACCATTGAACTTAAAACAGAAGCTGCAATCTTTGAGAATACAATATTACTCTCACAGTGAACTACAAGTAACTCAGTTGGCACACGTAAGCCTTTACCACAAATAAAAAAGCCACCATAAAACTAAAGCAAAATGGTCCAACTCCTTCCTTCCACCATACAAAAGCGTATTTCTATTATGAAACTTTCCAGGACCTGTTCGTGGTTTATTTTTTTTTTTTCTTTTTCTTTTTAGTATTATTATTTTTAAAGTTCGTACTTTTATCTTTCTGAAGTGAACTCTGTTTGGTTCAAAGGAATGCATTATTCATGGGTAAACTGCGCAGTTCTCAAACGCAATTTCTGATAAGTAGGAAAGACCAGTTGATTTATTCAATGCATTTATTCAAAACAGAGAAACGCCGTGCGTGTCTTCGATTCGCTCCAGAATGCAGGCATGAGACTTTTGATGACAATCTACCAGAAGAATACAAAACTCAGCTAAATAAATTTGTTTAGTTACTTCTTTTTTTTTTTTTTTTTTTTCATTCAATCCTTTCTTATTGAGCGTATTGCTCGTATTGGGCAGGAGTGGTTTAGTGAATATGGATTCGGTTTCATTGGGTTGGGGGGCTTTTCATTTTTGTTTGACTTACATTTACTTTCTCGGAACTAATGCATCGATTTACTGGTTTCACTCCAAAGATTCTGGGGGGATCATATTAAAGAAAATGAATCATCAGAGGTATTCAAATTTGCCAAATTCATGAATTATAATGTCCTCCTTCTTCTTTTATTCTCTCTTCAGGGTGGAAGTTTTGAAAACAAATCTTTTCTTCATAGATTTGAAAATATGTTGGGAGATAAAATATATTTAAACTTGTTTGCTTTTACTGCTGTGATAATGATTTGGCAAATCCTTTCATGCATTTTTGAATTTTCATGTGGTCTCAGGTTAGAAATTTTGAGAGGGAATCTGAATAAATACCGTATTGGCAGTTCTGTGATATAAATCTGACTTTTTTTTTTTTTTAATTTGTGTTTATTGAAATCCTTTTTGCTTTTAATATAGAACATTTTTAATATATATTTTTTATAATTTATTAACACAATGAATAGCTGTACATAATAAATCAAAATAAAGAATAATTTTTAACACTTCACGATATTTAAAATTGGCAACATCTCAACCATGAGTATTTGATGACTTCCAACATCCTATTTGAACGTATTTTTAATCGGAAATTTATAATATAATTGTCTTAAGTGATGAGACATCATACTTTTTGATGAATAATTTGTATATATTGTATTTGTCTTTGATTAAATTCCTGAAAAAACTTCTAGTCTAGATTTTTTTGTGAATCGTCGTTATTTCTATGTAACATTTAAACTAACTCTTACATTATATTTTAGTTGAATACTGGTGGGTCTACATGAAGGTGGTTCTACTGAAGTATGCCAAGAATAGTCCACCGTAGGTGATGAGAAGATTCGGACTATTCGGACACTATTGTGAAATATTTTCCAGTTAATACAAACGTGCTATTTGATATTACACCTCGCTTTTTAAAAAGCTTTTCTCTTTGACTTCTCTTTGTAGATCATTTTCCATTCAAGCTAAATATATGGTACTTTATTTTCTACCTCAATGTTAAAATAAACCTTAAGCTATATTTACATTTACAGTATAATATGCCTTTAAATTCAAATATGTGCTGTTTTGCCTTATACTTTGTCATTTAGAGACGATTATTACATATTACTTAGTTGCCTCTTACTTTTGTTGATTACTTTTCTTAATCCATATCGTTGATTTTTATTTTATAAATATTTATTCAGAAATAAATAAGTTAATCTGTGTTCATTTAAATTATTGCAAATTATTTCCCATTAAATCCAAACTTGTGCTATTTCATCTATACATCGCCATTCATATATAAATTCTATTTCACACTATTGCATATTATTTAATTATCACTTATATTATTGCAGACTAATTTAATCCTCTCTTATATTATTGCAGAATTATTTAATCCTATCTTATATTATTGCAGAATATGTTCCATTGCATCCAAACATATACTTTTAAACTTATACTTTGTCATTAAGAAAAACTTACTCTGTCACTTACATCAACATCATTGTAGATTATTTGCCATTAAATCGAAATATACGAAAATTTCTCTTTACTTGGTTATTCAGAAGCAACTTACTCTGAATTTTACATTTATACTATTGCAGATTATTTATTTGTCTCTTATATTCACATTTTTGCCAATTATTTTCCATTAAATCCAAATTAGTATTATGGTTATTTTATATTTCATAATTCATATCCAAGTTATTGATTCTCTTACATTTACACTATTACAAATTATTTAATTACCTCTTATATATTTAATCAATTACTTCTCACATGTTACTAATGATATCTTTCCCATTACAATGAAAAAATAATTTGTTTCTTGCACTTACAGTATATTGGATCAATTAGTTGTCTCTTGCACTGAAACTTTTGCTAATTATATTCCAGCGAATTCAAATCACTGATTTTTTATATTATACCTCGCCCATCAGAAACACCTTACTCTTAGTTCATTTGCATTTTTTACAGATTACATTCCATGAAATCAAATCATGAGCCATTTTAACTTATACTTTCTCATTCAAAGACAAATTACTCTGACTTTTACATTTACACTATTGCAAAATATTTATTTTTTTTCTTTACACTATTGCAAATTATTTAATTTTTTTCTTTACACTATTGCAAATTATTTAATTGTTTCGTTACATTATTGCAAATTATTTAATAAATTTTTTTACACTATAGCAAATTATCTAATTTTCATTATTACATAAATTCTTTACACTATTGCAAATTATCTAATTGTCATTATTACATTTAAAATATTGCAAATTATTTAATTGTCTCTTAGATCCAAACTATTGCAAATTATTTAATTGTTTCTTTACACCGTAAATCATTTAATTGTTTTTACCTTATTGCAAATTCTTTAATTGTTTCTTTACACTATTGCATAATATTTAATTATTTCATTACACTAGTAGAAATTATTTAATTGATTCTTACACTCACACAATTTCACATTATTTAATTGTCTCTTACACTCACACAATTTCACATTATTTAATTGTCTCTTACACTCACACTATTATAGATTATTCAGTTGTCTCTTACCACCTTACTATTATTACAATCAAATATATTCTTGTATTGCTGTAGATTATTTTTCATTGAATCCAAACATATGCAATTGTTATACTTCACCCTTCATACACAACATATTTTATCTCTTCCATTTACACTATTGCAAATAATTTTAATTTCCCCCTTTACACACTATAAAAAATTATTATTATTACACTCTTAAATACATTCTTACACCGATGTAGATTATTTTTCAATGAATCCAGATATGTGCCATTTTATCTGATCATCCAGAAACAATATTATTTACCATTCATGTTGCACAGAAGCTAGCCATCTTAATTATCAGACATAACAGACCGAAAGTCACAAAAAAAAAAAAAAAAGTCGGAGGAAAATAATTCGATTTCAATCCCTTCCGACGCAATCTCAGATAATCTCCTGTGCACGCGGAGATGGGGAACCGTTCTGTGCCGGGGACAGGGGTTCGGTTTTCCAAAATCTGTAATTATGCACATCAGCTGCATGATTGAAACTAATTTGTAAGAGTTTCCTGCTGCAGCTCCCCTGCTTCCTGTTTCTGTGCAAATCTCCCGTGCATGTACGATTTTAAACAGAATCAGATTATTACTATCTGATTCGGCGGAACGTATTGGAAAGGACGTTATCCCTGATATTTTAAGTCTGCATGCTGCAGCATTGATGATGAAACAAGAAGCTTTCCAATTTGAATTACTTGTTACTGAGGGTAACAGGGTGGTTGATTTGGTAAGAGGTATTTGGGTGCGGGACTATTTGAAACCGATATCAAAATTCGGCATTACTGCAATGATAAACAACTTATTAATTTCCCATGCTTCAGAGTAGGTTATGTTTTTCTCTCCTTGTACATATATATATATATATGTTTATGTGTGTGTGTATATATATATATATGTGTGTGTGAGTGACTATTGTGGCCATAAAGTGTGACCAATTATTTTTTTTTCAGAATATCTTTGATTATTTTTCAAATTTAATTCATTGCCTTCAAAGCATAAAGTTCAATATGCAAGCATAAAGTTCAATAAAGTTCATATGTAATGTTCAATATGTTTAACAAAAAAATTCATGTGTGTTTATATTTGTAGCGTAGTCTAGTAGAATTGGGGTAAAGCAGCTTAAAAAAAACAAAAAAAAGGAACAAAATATGTGAACAAAAGAAATGTAAGTTAAAAGGCATACTAAAATGTTCAAATCAGCACACACTATTATTAACAAAGTCGGATTACATTTTATTTATACTGGCTGCATAAAGAACTTTTCACAGTTATGGGCATCAAGATTGATTTTCTTCGTAAATATTAATTTAATTATCCATATTTAAGATAACTAATTAGCCACAAACTTATTAAAATAAGTAAGTAGTATAGTTAACTGATTCTCACTATATAATATTATGGATTTAAAAATCACACAAGTATTATTCTATTAAGTATAAAGCTTGCAGAAAAAAATTGTTGGACAAAATGGGGAAAAGTAACGTAAAACAAAAGAAATGGAAGTTAAAAACATACTAAAAAGTTTCAAATCGACACACAGTAATATTAACAAAGCCGCATTACATTTTGTTGGCACTGGCTGATTAAAGAAGCATTTCACCAACATGGACCATCAAGATCCATTTCCTTATAAACATTAGGCTGATTATGGATTCTTAAATCACCAGGACTGCTTCATGCGTAGCAAGATCGGGAAGTTGTTTCCCCCCGCAATTCCAGTGCACGGTTAAATGAAGAGTAATTAAAAAGGACCCTTCAATCCCCAAGGAACACACCACTAAATAGCGAAATATAAAAGAATGGTCTTAATAAAGGCGACGCCGGAAAAAAAAAAAGTCGGCTGTCTTGAAAATTGGTGCATTAAAAGTGTAGTGAATAACTTTTTTTTTTTCAGTTTTTCATCTTCATTTTTTTTTTTTGTTGTACCTAAAACTTTAATCGGCTTATGAAGTCAGTGAACATAACAATAGATTATATCCTTTTTTTTTTGCATTAAATTCAATGAGTAAATCTTTTAGCGCAGCTAAGTAGGGAGAAAAAAATTCACTCTTTAACTGAACCTGTCTTTTGTTTTTTCGTAAAAGATTTTTGTGCTAATAGTTAGTGAACAAATAATAGGAAGTAATTTTATATATATATATATATATATATATATATATATATATATATATATATATATATATATATATATATATAAATTAAAAATTTCAAATTCTATTTAAAAAATGAAGTTGTGTAATATTTACGAGAGCATTATGAAAAGGATTGTTTAAAATAACAAAACTTTTAATGTTATTTCAAAATTAATTGCATTCAATCTAAAAGTTTTAAGCTTTTTGAAATAGAATTAAGTATTTTTTCTTTATATTTCTCTAAAAAAAAAGATAACATAATTAATAATATTTTTTACCAAATATAAACCGGATACCAAATATAGATTTGTTAATAGAATATTCTGTGAAAATCTTGAAGAAAAAATAATTTGTGAACAACTAAAATACAACAGGTGAACAAAAAAAAAAAAAAAAAAAAAGGAATGGAGTTTAAAAAGGCATGATAAAGACTTTCAAATCACCACATACAGTCTTATCAACAAAGCCGGAATACCGCTCATTTGCACTGTCTGCTTAAATAACCATTTCACCACTATGGGAAATCAAGATTGATTTTTTTTTTGTAAATATTACGCTAATTATGTAATATGTGAGCTAATTAATTGGTATACACTTATACATATATGTAAGTATTAAAATTAACGGATATTAACTATAGAATTATATGGGTTCTTAAATCACACAGGTATTATTCAAACAAGAATAAATTTGAAGAAATAATAATTGCTGCACAAAATGTGGGAAAACAACTTAAAAAACAAAAAACAAATGAGGAATAAAAAATAAATGGAAACTAAAAGACATACTAAAAAGTTTCAAATTGACCCCACACAGTCTTAGTAAAAAGCCGGAATACCTCTTGTTTGCACTTTCTGCGTAAAGAAACATTTCACCCCCATGGACCAGCAAAATCCATTTTCTTATAAATATTAAGCTAATTAGGAATTCTTAAATTATCAGGAATGTTTCATGCGTAGCAAGATCGGGAAGTTGTTCTTCCCGTAATTCCAGTGCACGGTTAAATGAAGAGTAATTAAAAAGGACCCTGCAATCCCCAAGGAACACCCTACTGAACAACGAAATATAAAAGTAATGTCTTAATAAAGGGACATCGGAAAAAAAAAGTCTGCTGTCTTGGAAAAATGGTTCATGAAAAGTGTGGTGAATAACTTTTTTTTTTTTTTTTTCAGTTTTCATCTTCATTTTTTTTTTTTTTTGTTCCTAAAACTTTAATCGGCTTATGAAGTCAGTGAACATAACACGATTATTCCACTTTTTTTTTTTTGCTTCAAATTCAGTGAGTAAATTTTTACGCACAGCTAAGTAGGGAGGAAAAAAATAATTCTTTAATTGAACCTGGTTTTTAATTTTTTTCTTGAAAGATTGTTGTGGTAATAGTTAGTGAAAAATAAGAAAAGTAATCTATATATATATAAATTAAAAATTTAATTTCTGTTTGAAAAATGAATCTGTGTAATATTTACAACAGCATTATGTAAAGGTTTTCTTAAAATAACAAAACTTTTAACGTTGCTTTAAGTTAACTGCATCCTATCTAAAATTTTAATCTTTTTGAAATAACATCACGAATTTTTCTTTATATTTCACTCAAAAAAATAAGATAATATAAAAAATTTTTTTTTTACAAAACAGACGACGTTAAAAATAATGCTGTATAAAGTTATATGTAAATATCTATAAGTTTATCAAAAAATACAGGTGTGTTTATACTTGTTTCGTTATCTTATGGAATGAAAATTTAGAAAATTAAAGATAATAGAAGATAGCAGATAGTGATAAAATGAAAGATAACTTTTGTGCAATTCTTCAAGATATAAAATATTATTTTGTACTAAAATAAAGAAGAAAGTAAAATGAAGGAAGCTTTTCGAAATAGTAACATTTTCATCATATTTCAAAAAAAAAAAAAAAAAAAGATAATCTAATAAATAAAATTTTTGTCTATTTTTATAAAACAGGCAAAAGTTTTCAAAGTGTTATTTAAAGTGTTATGTGAAGGTGAGTAAGTATACCGAACAGCCTATGTGTGTTTATACTTGTGTCATTGTCTTATGGAGCTATAAATTTAGAATATTCTAAAGAGAACTTCTATACAAATCTGGAAAAAATAAATTAATATTTTGAACCCTATTATATCAGAAAGTAAAAGGTCCCACCAAAATTGAATTTTATTACTTAGGTTATTGCGAAATTTTTAAACAAATAGTAATAAATCAAATATTTATTCTTGCCCAATTTAAGGAATGGACGCTTAAGCCAAAAAAACCCCAAAAAAGGGAAATACTTTTGAAATTAACAAAGATTTTAAGTATTTTAATATATATATATATATAATACTTAAAATACATTGTTAATTTCAAAAGTGTTTGTTTTTTTTTTTTTTTCAGAGTAGGTTATGTTTCTCTTTATATATATATATATATATATATATATATATATATATATATATATATATATTATATATATAAAGAGAAACATAACCTACTCTGAAGCAGGTGAAATTAATAAGTTGTGAACCGTCAGAGTGATGCCGAATTTTGATATCGCCTTCAACTAAACCCACCACCCAAATATCTCTTACCGAATCAGCTACCTTCAAAAACGAGCAATTCATTTGGAAAGCGTCTTGTTTCATCATCAATACTGCAGCATGCAAACTTAAATACCACGGATAACGTCATTTCCAATACGTTTCGCCGAATCAGATAATAATAATCTGGTTCTGTTTAAAATCGCACATGCACGGGAGATTAGCACAGAAACATGAAGCAGGGGACCTGCAGCAGGAAACTCTTACAAATTAGTTTCCATCATACAGCGGATGTGCATAATTACAGATTTTGGAAAACCAAACCCATGTCCCCGGCACAGAAAGGTTCCTCGTGCACAGGAGATTATCTGAGATTGTGTAGGAAAGGATTGGAATTGAATAATTTTCCTCCTTACTTTTTTTCTTTTTTGTGTGTTTCTGTCTACTGTGTCTGATAATTAATATGGTTGGCTCCTGTGGAACATGAATCGTAAATAATATTGTTTCTGGATGAAGAGATAAAATGGCACATGTTTGGATTTATTGAAAAATAATCTACAACAGTGTAAGAATGTATTTAAGAGTGCAATAATAACTATCTGCTATAGTGTAAATGAAGGATACAGTTAAATAATTTGCAATAGTATACTATAAATGTAAGAGACAGAGTCATTGTGTGTGAATGGTGAAGTATAAAATTGTTACACATTTGAATTTAACGGAAAATAATTTGGGATAATGTAAATGGATGCATTTGGATTTTATGTAAATGGATGCATTTGGATTAATGTAAATGGATTCACATTGACAAGGTATAAGATAAAAAGACATGTTTAGATTCGATTAAAAGAAATAATAATTTTTTTAAATTGAATCTATACATGCCCTTTAAGTGTCCAACACGTCCATGTAAGTGTAAGAGACAATAAGTGTTAAGTGTTAAACATGCCCATTTAAGTGTAAGAGACAAATTATCTGCAATAGTGTGAATGTAGAAGAAAATTAAATACTTTGCAATAGTGTGAGTTCAAGAGACAATTAAATAATTTGCAATAGTGTGAGTTCAAGAGAAAATTACATAATTTGCAATAGTGTGTGTTCAAGAGACAATTACATAATTTGCAAAAGTGTAACGAATTAATTAAATAATTTGCAATAGTGTAACGAAATGATTAAATAATTTGCAATAGGGTAACAAAACAATTAAATATTTTGTAATAATGTCAAAAAAGAAATATATAATTTGCAATAGTTTGAGTGTAAGAGACAATTAAATAATCTGCAATAGCATAACCAAAATGATTAAATAATTTGCAATAATGTAAAGAAATGATTAAGCAATTTGTAATAGTGTAACGAAATAATTAATTCATTTACCATAGGGTAAAGAAATTAAATATTCTGCATTAGCGTAACAAAATGATTAAATAATTTCCTATAGTGTAAAAAAACAATTAAATAATTTTGCAATAGTTTGAATTTAAAAGACAAATGAATAATTTTTAATAGTGTAACGAAACAAAGAAATAATTTGCAATTTTGTAAATATAAGAGAAACAGTAATTTGTGTTTTAATGAGGTAAAAGCTCAGGTTTCAATTCAATGGAATATAATTAGCAAACGTTTGAGTGTAAAGTCCACTGAGTGATTTTCAATACTGTAAGGTCAAGAAACAACTTAATAATTTGTAATAATATGAGTGAAAATAAGCAATTAAACAATCTGTAATAGAATAAATATAAGAGAACTTGGGTGTGAATGATGAAATATGAGATAAAAAAGCGGAGCCCATTGGATTTAATGGAAAATAATTAGCAAAAGTGGGAATAGAAGGGGCAACTAAATATTCTGCAAGAGTTTAAGACACAGATAAATAATCTCCATTATTATAAATGTAAAAGCCAGAGTAAATTGATTCTGAATAACGAAATAAAGACAAAATATCATATATTTAGATTTAAAAAATCTACAATAATTTTGATGTAAGAGCAGAGTAAGTGATTAAGTAATCTACAATGATGAAAAAGCGAATTTTTATCTGATTGAGGAAGTATAAATTGCATTGGATAATGGATTCAATGTAATTCATAATTAGATTCAATGTAAAATAATCGTCAATAATTTAAATGGACTTATATTAACTTATTTATTTCTGAATAAGAATAAGAAGATTAAGAAAGGTAATCAGCAATAGTAGCAGACAACTAAGTAATATTTACTAATCATCTCTGAATGACGAGGCATAAGGCAAAAACAGCACACAATTTGAATTTAAAGGCATATTATATTGTAAATTTAAAGATAGGTTAAGGTTTTTTTAACTTTGAGTTACAAGATAAAGTGCTACATATTTATTTTTGAACTGAAAATGATCCACGAAGACAAGTCTAAGAGAAAAAGTAATTTGCTTCTGAAGAAGAAGGTATAATAATAAAAAGCCTGTTTGGATTATGTAGAAAATCTTTCGCAATAGTGTCCGAAAAGTGATCTAATAGCAACTGGCTTGATAACAATGTGTATTAAGTCTGTCACATCGACAGTCAACAGGCAGACAGGTGTTTATCTCATTTTCTCGAATACGACATGCAAATGCTCAATAATTATACGTAAAAGTCCTTCTGGAAAGCAATGTCTTCTCCTCATCAGCCTTCGGTGGTCTATTCTTGACAGGCATCAGTGGAACCATCTTCATGTAGACCCACCAATATTAAACTAAAAATATAATATAAGATAGAAATAAAGACGTTCCACAAAATATGTATACCAAAAGGTCCAAAGAATTTAATCAAAGACAAATGTAAAAATAAAAAATGTTCATCAAAAGGTATGATGTCTCCAATCTTAAAACAAAGGTATTACATTAAATTTCCCATAAAAATAAGTTAAAATAGGATGTAGCAAATCATCTAATACGCATGGTCGAAATGTTATCAATTTTGCATTTCATGAGGTGTTGAAAGTTCCTCATTATTCTAATTTATTAAGTATAGCTATTCATTTTGTGCTAATAAATAATTGAAATATCTATTAAACATATAATGTATTAAAAACGGAAAAAAATTTCAAAAGATTTCAATGAAGAGCAAAATAAAAAAGTCAGATTTTATGGCAGAACTGCCAATTCGGTATTTATTCAGATTCCTCTCAAAAACTCTTACCCTGAGACCTCATGAAAATTAAAAATACATGAAAGGATTTGCCAAACCATTATCCCAGCAGTAAAAGCAAACAAGTTTTAAATATATTTTACCTCCAAATATTTTCAAATCTACGAAAGAAAGATTTGTTTTCAAAAACTTCTACCCTGAAGAGAGAATAAGACAAGAAGATGACTTTATAATTCATGAAGTTAGCAAATTTGAATACCTCTGATGATTCATTTTCTTTATTATGATCCCCAGAAGGTTTGGAGTGAAACCAGTAAATCGATGCATTAGTTCCAAGAAAGTAAATGTAAGCCAAACAAAAATGAAAACCCAACAACCCAATGAAACCGAAACCATATTCACTAAACCACTCCTGCCCAATACGCCCAAGTAAAAATCTCAATAAATAAGAAAGGATTGAATGAAAAAAAGAAAGAAGTGAAACTAAACAAATTTATTTAGCTGAATTTTTGTATTCTTCTAGTAGATTGTCATCAAAAGTCTCATGCCTGCATTCTGGAGCGAATCGAAGGCACGTACGGCGTTTCTCTGTTTTGAATAAATGCATTGAATAAATCAACTGGTCTTTACTCCTCCTTATCAGAAATTGCGTTTGAGAACTGCGCAGTTTGCCCATGAATAATGCATTCCTTTGAACCAAACAGAGTTCACTCCTGAAAGATAAAAGTACGAACTTTAAAAATAATAATAATAAAAAAAAGAAAAAAAAAATAAACCACGAACAGGCCTAGAAAGTTTTATAATAGAAATACGCTTTTGTATGGTGGATGGAAGGAGTTGGACCATTTTGCTTTAGTTTTATGGTTTTTTTTTATCTGTGGTAAAGGCTTACGTGTGTCAACTGAGTTACTTTTAGTTTACTGTGAGGGTAATATTGTATGCTCAAAGATTGCAACTTCTGTTTTAAGTTCAATGGTTACTTTATACATATATTTGCGCATAGACTTACCATGCTTTGATGTGAAGCAGCAGGAAGTATTCTTTTTTTTTCTTTGTATTTTTTATGTGTTTTTTGTTTGAGGACTTGACGTTTTGACAAGGGAGGTTTAGGAAATTTACTTTCAAGTGTAGAGAGAGCTAACTGTATTTATTTCTGATGACAGCTCCTGAATCAGGGATTTGATTTATAATATTTTTCACTGAGTTGGCCTTTGAGAGTGAAAAGTAAAAATATTTTTTTTTTTTTACCTCACTTGTTTTTTGAATTTTTTATTATTATTTTTTATGTGGGGATGAATGGTGAAGGATTTTAGAATGTGTAATGGTGTGAAATTTTTTTTTATCGATATTGTCTGAAATTTAAGATTATGATTGTTAAGGGATAGACGAATAAAATAAAGCATTTTTCAGAAGCTAAATAAGATTCGAACTCCATATTTCTTGAAATTGTTTTGCATTGGAATCAGAGATCTGATGCTTTAGATTAGATTACTTATATTTTGGAATCAAGTTTTTAAATCCATTGACAAAATCATTCTATTACAGAAACTACAAAGTAAATAACACGTTGCATTATTTTTTGTATTGTGTCATCTTGTTTGCATTAGCATTATCAAGGCAGAAATCTGTTTCATGGAATAAGATACTCACTGGATAATTTGAAGCGAGGAATGTTTCCTGCATCTTTCTATTTTCTAATCGGACATTTTCTATCTTTCTTGCATTCATTTTCTTAAATTCATTATTGTGATATAGATGAATGTATATAGTGATATACATAAAATACATTTATACTTTTAGACACTTTGTTCATAAAATGTCTACATGTACTTTATGAACAAAGCATAATACATCATTTGTTACCAGCAATACTTCGTAACATGAAATTTTAGATTCGATTATTCTCAATATTTTTCGATTACATATTTTTAAAATTTTCTGATACACAATAATTTATATGCTATGAATTGATTTAGCATTAGAAATATATTTAGTTGTCCCATTAATATCACATTATTAGATAGTTTTTGCATACCGTACTTTTGGACGTCCGTTAGATTTTTTCATTGAGCGCGCATGCTCATGTGCGCATTTTTCTTAATACTTGTTTCCTAAATTATTCTGTGCTAGGGAAAAATTTACACTACTAAAAATTAGTATAATTGTTTCAAATTCAAATACGTTTACAAATTATTTAATTCCTTTTGTTAAACTATTACAAATATTTAAATTAATGATAATTCAGAATCCCGCAGAAATTGAACTTAAAATAAAACTTTCACCTTCATAATATATCACACACATCTTACAGAAGAATATGCAAATCAATTAAAACCACCAGATAGTACGTCACAATGATGAGAGTGTAGGGGTTTTATAAGGAATGGTGGCAAAAAGTAAAATTGTTCACAAGCTCTTTAATAAAATTTTTTTGTTTGCAATAACCGCATAGTTATGGAACAAGGAGGCATTTGGATGATTCTTGGACTAACGGACGACTGGAATATGGATTTACCCAGCCGGAAGTATCCAGGAACTTGGAATCGCCCAGAGTGCCATCTCAGGCTAATTGCCAACGATTCCAAGATGATGGTAATGTCAGATGTTACAACACAAAAGAGTTATAACGCCGAATGAGGACCGGTATTTAGCAGTTACTGCCAAAAGAGACAGATGGAGCACAGCATTAGACCTGTCACGTCAGCTCTCTTCAGCTACCGGTACGACAGTTATAAAGCAGACCGTGTACAGACGCTTAGGGCACTTTAGTCTATATGCTCGTAGGCCTGTCAGATGTGTTCCACTTACCGCAACTCACTGTCGCCTACGGTTAACCTGAGGTGAGCATGCATTTGTGGACACAGCAACAGTGGTCTGGTGTGATGCTTTCCGACGAGTCCAGGTTTAGTTTGCAGTCTGATTCTCGCCGGACTTTCATATGAGAGCACCAGGTACCCGTTATCACCAAGAGAACACGATTGAATGACACCGTTACGGCGAAACAGGGTGGCTCGTTTGGGGAGTGAATTATTCTTGGTTCCAGAACGGACCTGCATGTTCAGAGTCAACGATGACAGGCCACATCCATCGGGATGTCATTCTGGAATAACATGTACGTTTGTTTCGGGGCACCATGGGTGATGAATTTCTGTTTATGGATGACAACGCCCGTCTTCACCGTGCAAAATTGTAGACGAATGCCTTCAATTGGAGGATATCACCCGTATGGATTGGCGAGCATACTCACCGGACTTGAATCAATAAAGCATGTGTGGGATATAATTGGCTTAAAATTGCTTCCGTCATATTCCCACCTGTCATACGGAACTTCAGAGGGCATTGTTTTATCTTACAGTGGTATAATATTCCCCAAGATCAGATTATTTAATTTGATACCAAACATGCATAGGCGTTTAAGGCCTGCATTGCATTCTGGGAGACATACTCCATATTAACCATCATGCGTTAGCCAAATTATTTCCCATTTTTTCAAATAGGTTCATTTTTTTGAAATTTTCATTCAAAGTAAAAATCTGCAATTTTTATTTAATTATGTCAAACACATAGCATTTTTTTGCTCTTTACCTTTTGTTTAATAAATAGAGTTTACACATGTCAAATTTTTTGTTTCTGTCTCTTTATTTTTCTGAAATTTAATCCATATTTATGGACATGATTGTATATGAATATAATATATTTAAACTATTGCAAATCATTTAATTTTTCTTACGCTCACACTATTGCGATTATTATGTTGTCTCTTACACGTAAACTTTTGCTAATTTGTTTAATTGAATCCAAACATGTCCTTTTTATCTTATACCTCGTCATTCTGAAACACGTTACTGTGTGCCCATTTACATTATCTAAATTAATTTTCATTAAATCCAAATGTCAATTTTTATGTACCATTTTTAAATATCACATTGACAGGTTGTTTTAATTGTTTCCTACACTCTTACCAGATTATTAATTCTATACACTCTTATACTACACTTACACTGCTAGATTATTTTTCATTGAATTCAAAACATGTGCAATTTTATCTCTTCATCCAGAAACAATATTATTTACGATTCATGTTGCACAGAAGCCAGCCATATTAATAATCGACATAGTAGACAGAAAGTCACGAAAAAAGAAAAAAAGTCGGTGGAAAATAATTCAATTTCAATCCTTTCCGACACAATCTCAGATAATCTCCTGTGCACGCGGAACCTTTCTGTGCCGGGGACATGGGTTCGGTTTTCCAAAATCTGTAATTATGCACATCCGCTGCATGATTGAAACTAATTTGTAAGAGTTTCCTGCTGCAGCTCCCCTGCTTCCCCCTTTTCTGTGCTAATCTCCCGTGCATGTACGATTTTAAACAGAATCAGATTATTATTATCTGATTCGGCGGAACGTATTGGAAATGACGTTATCCCTGTTATTTAAGTCTGCATGCTGCAGTATTGATGATGAAACAAGACGCTTTCCAAATGAATTGCTCGCCTCTGAGGCAAACAGGGTGGCTGATTCGGTAAGAGATATTTGGGTGCGGCTCTACTTGAAACCGATATCAAGATTAGGCATCACTGCAATGGTACACAATAAGTTGTACTTACACTTAAACTTTTGCTAACTATTTTTAATTGAAGCTAAAGATGTGCATTTTATCTTATACTTCGTTATTCTGAAACACCTTACTGTCTATCCATTTGCGTTAGTCCTCATTATTTCCCATTAATTTCAAATGTGTACCATTTTTTTCATCAAATTTTCATACAGAACATATTCTTGCTTCTTACATTTAAACTTTTGCAAATTATTTAATTTTCTTTATACAATTGCAAATTATTTAATTGTTTTGTTATCCTACGCAAATTATTTAATGGTTTCGTTACGCTTCTGCAAATTTAATCATATTGTTACACTATTGCAAATGATTTAATATTTTCTTTTAACTATTGCAAAATATATAATTGTCTTCTACACTCACACTATTGCAGATCAATATGTTGTCTGTTACGCTTAAACTCTTGCTAACTATTTTTAATTGAACCAAACATATCCTTTTTATCTTATATCTCGTCATTCTGAAACACCTTACTATGTGTCCATTTGCATGATTGATCTAAATTTTTTTCATTAAATCCAAATATGTTCAATTTTTATACGTAACCATTTATGCACAACTCATTCTGTCTCTTACATTGACATTATTGAGAATTGTTTAATTTGCTTCTTCTTACACCTCTGTACCAGATTATTAAGATGATTATAGCACTCTTAATAACGTTCTTGTTGCCCTGCTGCAGATTATTTTTCATTGAATCCAAAAACAAGTGCAACTTTATCTCATCATCCAGAAACAATATTATTTACGATTCATGTTAAACAGAAGCCAGCCATATTAATTATCAGACATAGTGGACAGAAAGTCACGAAAAAGAAAAAAGTTGGAGGAAAATAATTCAATTTCAATCCTTTCCGACACAATCTCAGATAATCTCCTGTGCACGCGGAACCTTTCTGTGCCGGGGACAAGGTTCGGTTTCCCACAATCTGTAATTTTGCACATCCGCTGCATGATTGAAACTAATTTGTGAGAGCTTCCTGCTGCAGCTCCCTGCTTCCGCTTTCCTGTGTTAATCTCCCGTGCATGTACGATTTTAAACAGAATTAGATTATTATTGTCTGATTCGGCGGAACGTGTATTGGAAAGGACGTCATCCCTGGTATTTAAGTCTGCATGCTGCAGTATTGATGATGAAACAAGACGCTTTCCGAATGGTGCTCGCCTCTGACGGCAAACAGGGTGGCTGATTCGGTAAGAGATATTTGGGTGCGGGTCTACTTGAAACCGATATCAAGATTAGGCATCACTGCAATGGTACACAACTTATTAATTTCACATGCTTCAGAGTAGGTTATGGTTCTCTCTCACTATATATAAATACATAAATAAATATATGTGTATTTTTAGGAATTTATATACATTGATAATGAGTTATTACAATTATTTAATTGTTTAGTTAAATTATAGTAACTTATTTACTTGTATCCTTCCACTTATACTATTGCAGAATATTAAGTTATTACTTACACTTAAACTTTTGCTAACTATTTTTAATTGAAGCTAAAGATGTGCATTTTATCTTATACTTCGTTATTCTGAAACACCTTACTGTCTATCCATTTGCGTTAGTCCTCATTATTTCCCATTAAATTCAAATTTGTACCATTTTTTTCATCAAATTTCATACAGAACATATTCTGTTTCTTACATTTAAACTTTTTGCAAATTATTTAATTTTTCTTTTATACAATTGCAAATTATTTAATTGTTTTGTTATCCTATTGCAAATTATTTAATGGTTTCGTTACGCTTCTGCAAATTTAATCATATTGTTACACTATTGCAAATGATTTAATATTTTCTTTAACTATTGCAAAATATATAATTGTCTTCTACACTCACACTATTGCAGATCAATATGTTGTCTGTTACGCTTAAACTCTTGCTAACTATTTTTAATTGAACCAAACATATCCTTTTTATCTTATATCTCGTCATTCTGAAACACCTTACTATGTGTCCATTTACATTGATCTAAATTTTTTTCATTAAATCCAAATATGTTCAATTTTTATACGTAACCATTTATGCACAACTCATTCTGTCTCTTACATTGACATTATTGAGAATTGTTTAATTGTTTTCCTACACCTCTGTACCAGATTATTAAGATGATTATAGCACTCTTAATAACGTTCTTACATTTGCCCTGCTGCAGATTATTTTTCATTGAATCCAAAACAAGTGCAACTTTATCTCATCATCCAGAAACAATATTATTTACGATTCCTGTTAAACAGAAGCCAGCCATATTAATTATCAGACATAGTAGACAGAAAGTCACAACAAAGAAAAAGGTTGGAGGAAAATAATTCATTTCAATCCTTCCGACACAATCTCAGATAATCTCCTGTGCACGCGGAGATGGGGAACCGTTCTGTGCTGGGGACAGGGGTTCGGTTTTCCAAAATCTGTAATTATGCACATCCACTGCATGATTGAAACTAATTTGTAAGAGTTTCCTGATGCAGCTTCCCTGAAGTTTCCTATTTCTGTGCTAATCTCCCGTGCATGTACGATTTTAAACAGAATCAGATTATTATTATCTGATTCGGCGGAACGTATTGCAAAGGACGTTATCCCTGGTATTTTAAGTCTGCATGCTGCAGCATTGAGGATGAAACAACACGGTTTCCAAATGAATTGCTCGCTTCTGAGGGTAACAGGGTGGTTGATTCGGTAAGAGATATTTGGGTGCGTTTCTATTTGAAACCGATATCAAAATTTTGGCATCACTGCAATGATACACAACACTATTATTATTCCAAAATATATTTTAATTAAAAAACAAGTACAAAAAGCATATTAAAACAATTTTCCCATATTTTCAACCAGATTATTATTGTTTATTAATTAAATTGTAAAAACATATACAAATAAAATTGCCCGAAAAGAATGAATGATAAATCTATTTTTTTTTTTTAAAAACTCATTTCAGTTTACTGTAATGTTAATGTTTATACGTTTTTCAAAAATAACTTTATTTAGTTAAGTTTAGAAAAATTAAAAAGCATATTATTTATAAGGATACTACTAGAGACAAAATAATAAACTCATGTTTGTGAAAATTGCAACACCATGAATTATTTACGCGAGTAAGCTGAAATTCTCAGGAAATGCAAATTAGCGCATGATATGCAAATGATTAGAATTTCAAATCCGTAGCGCATGCGTATGCTGAGCATGGCCCTCTGAACGGCGGATGGATTCAAATAAATAGACGGCTGTAGCGAGGCGTGTATGGTTATCGGTGGTTATCTGCTAGTGGTAAACGTTAGCTAAATCGTTATTTATGCCTCTTCGACGAAAAGAGAGCGAGATTTGAACAACTTACAGACTTTGAACGGGGAGAATCATCGGCCTTCGTGTAGCTGGATTGTCTTATCGTGCAGTAGCCGCTCGTGTGCCGCGTAACAGCAGCACAGTGATGCGTCTTTGGAAGCAGTGGATGGACGAGTGTCGGACAACTCGGAAATCCGGGAGTGGACCTCGAAATGTGACGTCAGCTCGCGATGATAGACATCTGGTCCGCACGACGCTGACGGACCGTGCAGCTTCCTCTAGACAATTGGCAGCACAGTGGTCAATAGCTACAGGTGTTTCATTGTATGCTTCATCAATTTGCAGACGTCTGCTGCAGCGTGGACTGCGCGCAAGGACTCCTTTTATACAGGATCCCTCTCACGTTAAACCATCGCCGCCTGCGGATACAATAGGCCGCTCAGCATAGAGACTGGCTTGCTGATTAGCAGCTTGTCGTGTTTTTTTCTGACGAATCCCGTTTTAATTTGTGGTACCATGATGGCCGCATTCGTGTCGCTATGCCGGTGAACGTCACCTTCCAGAGTGCGTTATCGAAGGCGCAGTGGACGAACACCCGAAGTTATGGTGTGGGGTGCCATAGCATATCATGGACGATCTCAATTGCTAAGAATTGTGGGCAATCTGAACAGCAACCGGTACATCAGTGAAGTTCTACAGCCCCAAGCTGTTCCCTTCCTTCAAAGCTTGTCAGGCGCTGTATTTCAACAGGACAATGCCGCCCTCATATCGCTATGACTGTTCAATCCTTGTTTGCAACGCGGCAGGTACAGCTTCTTCCTTGGCCTGCGCATTCCCCGGATGCGTCGCCGATTGAACATGTGTGGGATTTCGTTAGTCGGCGTCTCGCTCGTGATCCTCGTCCTGTTGCTTCTGCAGGCAAACTTTGGGTGCGCATACAAACAATATGGAATGCTCTTCATCAGGCAGACATTCAAAATTTGTTTGACTTCATGCACGTCGTGTAGCAGCACTTATTGCGGCGCGTGGTGGCTACACAAAATACTGATTCCGATCTCTTGTTATTGTTTTGTTTGCTTTGAACATTTAATCATTTATTTGTACTACTACCACTCAACTGTGTATTAAATTACATTCAATTATGACGATTCCTTCTTGGTTTTGCAATTTTCACAAATATGAGTTTAGTTTTAATGAGGAGGATTTTTAAATGAGAGATTGATAAAAAGTACTTAATTTGTTATCGGTTGAATATAAATTATTCCTTATTAAAAAGAGTAATTATAATAATTATATTATAAACAATAAATTGAATACTTATATTATCGATTTATGAATAAGATGCATTAAAAATATCATGAATATTTGATTTTTAAACAAATGCCACTAATTTGGTTAAAACAGGTTTTATTAGAACTGTTTTATTAAAAAAAAAGTTTTTAATTCAATTTCTCTTCATTTTTAAGAATTAAATACTTTTAAAAATAATTGAAAATGTTCTCCTTGATTGTTTTTGGTCCATTTGAAATATTTTTTAATATTTTGTATCAATTAATTATTACTTTTCTGTATTCGAAACAAATTTTATTTTTATATTCGGCAAATGTCTTATAATTTCAAAAATAAGTATTTTGAATAAATATTCGTTGTTAAATTGGTTTTCATATTATAATGTTCTAATCTTGGTTATTTTGAAATGCATTTAAATAAAAACAATTAGCGGACTCTTTCGTCAAATGTTCTTTTGTACCTTTAAACTTTCTTTAACTATTATTGGTTAACCATTATTGTATTCTCATTAACCATTATTGAATTGCCGGTGATATTTGGAAATAAATGTACTATAACTAATCATTTCTTCTGTCTTTAATATCAAGAAACATTTTTTGTAACCTTCTTTCGACAAAATTCAGAAAAAGAATTAGAGCCTGTATTTATTTTTGTAAAATGGACATATTTAAATAATTTTATTTAATGCTTGTAGAGGTATTAAATAAATCAAGTAACACTAGAATATATTAAAATAATTATTAAATAATTTATTAAACACAATTTTTATTGTTTATTTTTTCTTTTCATTAAATGCTAATGGTTTTTTTAAAATTTAAATAACAAACCATTATTTGTGCCGATTCAATTTATTTTTATATATATATATATATATTATTTTTTTAACTTTCAAATACAAAAAAAAAAACTTGATTGATTTTTGATTGACACAGGAGATTGAAAATTTGAGAAAAGCTTTCATGATTCATTTTTGAAAATCCTAACTGTAATACATGAGTTCTTAACAAAAAATATATATAAATACACTGAAGTGACAAAAGTCATGGGATACCTCTTAATATCGTGTCGGCCCTTTTCGCCCGGCGAAGTGCAGCAACTCGACGTGGCATGGACTCAACAAGTCGTTGGAAGTTTCTGCAGGAATATTGAGCCATGCTGTCTCGATAGATGTCCATAATTGTGAAAGCGTTGATGGTGCAGGATTTGAATAAATGAACAGACCTCTCGATGATGTCCCATAAATCGATGGGATTCATATCTTAAAATCTAGGTGGCCAGATCATTCGTTGGAATTGTCCAGAATGTTCTTCAAACAATCGCGACAGTTGTGGCCCGGTGACATGGCGCATTGTCATCCATAAAAATCCCATCGTTGTTTGGGTACATGAAGTCCATGAATAACTGCAAGTGATCTTCAAGTAGCTGAACATAAGCATTTCCAGTCAATGTTCGGTCCAGTCGCACCAGAGGACCAAGTCCATGCCATGAAAAAACAGCCCAACCATGGCGCCACCCCCAGCTTGAACAGTGCCTTGCTTACAGTTTGGGTCCATGGCTTCGTGGGGTCTGCGCCACCTCGAACCCTACCATCAGGCTCTTACCAACTGAAATCATGACTCATCGGAAAACGGTTTTCCATTCATCTAGGGACCAACCGATATGAATTGCCACGAGTCGCTGGGCGATGTCGTTCTGTCAGTAAAGGCACTCCGATGTCTTCTGCTGGAATAGCCCAAAAGAAAGCCAAATTTCTCTGCACAGTTCTAACAGACAAATTACGTCCCACATTGATTTCTGCGGTTATTTGACGCAGTGTTTTATTGCTCTGTTAGAATTTACGACTCTTTGCAACGTCGCCGGTCTCGGTCGTTAAGTGCAGGCGGTCGGCCACTGCGCTGTCATGTTTCTTTGGATGTTATGCCTGAAATTTCAACTCTCGGCATTCAATGTATTCTTATAGTGGATCTGGAATGTTGAATTCCCGAACGATTTCCGAAATGGCATGACCCATGCGCCTAAAAAACATTCCGCGTTAAAGATTCTGTTATTCCCGTCGTGCGGTCATCATCACGTCAAAACCTCTTCACATGAATAAATTGAACAGAAATGAAAGCACTGCTCATTTTATACCTGTTCTTCTACTACGATACCTATCTGAAAATTTGCATATTGCTATCCCATGACTTTTGTCACTTCAGTGTAATTTGCTTCTTTTAAAGAATGTTTTTTTTCTGTTTAAAAAGCTTAATATATTCGTTTCTCAATTCTTTGCCAAATGTTACATTAAAATTAAAATTATATTGATATATACATTTTGAAGGAAATATATCTCAATTTACTACATTTTGCTCAAAACCACTTTAACCTAACTGACACTAATTTTCTTTCTAGCCACCGTAAAAATAAGCCTTAGTGGAAAAAAAGTAAAAAATTGAAAATATAAATTTAGGTAAAATAATCAGAAAATACTGTTGGCTGTTCGAATCACTATGAAATACCTTCCTTAAGCATTTATTATCAAAAAGTTACATACAGAGAGTATCAAAAATGAATAAAATAAACACAATTAAGTAATATGTAATAATCGTCTCTGAATGACGAAGTATAAAAGCAAAAACAGTACATATTTGAATTTAACGGCATATTACATTGTAAATGTAAAGATAATGGATTTTTTTGAGAAGTTTAAGAGAAAAAGTAAGTTGTTTTCTGAAGTACAGGTATAAAATCCAATAGTATGTTTGAGTTAAACGAAAAATATTTCGTAATAGTCCAAATAGCGGTCAAATAGCAACCAGAGTGCAAGTGAGCTCAGGTTGTGGAATTGTTGCAGTGATTGATTTCCAGAAACGAGGAGGCTTGATAATAATGTGTGTTAAGTGCATCACAAAACACTCAAACAAGGGTGCAGGACTTTTTGTCTCGTTTTCTCCCATACGGCACCAAATTCTCTATAATTATCGCTGGTAATGCCTTCTCCTCATCAGCCTTCTGTGGACTCTTCTTGACATACATCAGAGGAACCACCTCATGTGTATCCAACTAAAATCTAATGTCAGAGTTATTTTAAATGTAAGATAGAAATCACGAAAATTGACAAAATATCTATAATAATAGTCTTTTCATGAATTTAATAAAAGAAAAACGCAAAAATATAAAACCTATTCATCAAAAGGTATGATGTCTAAAATCTTAAAATAAAGCTATTATATAGAATTTCCAATAAAAATAAATTTAAATAGTATGCAGCAAATCATTTAACGCGTGGTATTTGTTGTCAATTTTGCATATCGTGAATTGCTGAAAGTTACGCCTTATTTAAATTTATTATATATAGTTATTCACTTTGTGCTATATAAATAATTGCATAATTTTGTGCATTCAATAAATAATTGAAATATCTATTAAATACATATTCCATACTAAAATAAAAAAATATTTCCGAAGACATCTTCATTAATAACACACATACATTCATAAACATACGTTCCGAAGACATATATTCATAAACACAAAGCAACAAAAAAAAAAATCAGGTTCATATGACAGAACGGCCAATTCGGTATTTTTTCAGATTCCCTTACCCAGTGACCTCATGAAAATTCAAAATACCTGAAAAGGATTTGCCAAACCATTATCCCAGCAGTAAAAGCAAACAAGTTTTAAATATATTTTACATCCCATCATATTTTCAAATCTACGCAGAGTAAGATATGTTTTCAAAAACTTCCACACTGAAGAGAATGAAAGTAGGAGGAGGACTTTATAATTCATGACCTTGGCAAATTTGAATACCACTGATGACTCATTTTCTTTATTATGATCCACTAGAAGCTTTGGAGTGAAACCAGTAAATTGATGCATTATTCCAAGAAAGTAAATGTAAGCCAAACAAAAATGAAAAGCCCCCAACCCAATGAAACCGAAACCATATTCACTAAACAACTCCTGCCAAATGCGTCCAAGTAAAAATCGCAATAAATAAGAAAGGATTGAATGAAAAAAGAAGAAGTGAACTAAACAAGTTTATGTAGCTGAATTTTGTATTCTTCTGGTAGATTGTCATCAAAAGTCTCATGCCTGCATTCTGGAGCGAATCGAAGGCATGCACGGCGTTTCTCTGTTTTGAATAAATGCATTGAATAAATCAACTGGTCTTTCCTCATCCTTATCAGAAATTGCGGAGAACTGCGCAGTTTCCCCATGAATAATGCATTCTTCAGAACCAAACAGAGTTCACTCCAGAAAGATAAAAGTACGAACTAAAAATAATAATACTAAAAAGAAAAGAAAAAAAAATAAACCACGAACAGGCCCGGAAAGTTTCATAATAGAAATACGCTTTTGTATGGTGGAAGGAAGGAGTTGAATCATTTTGCTTTAGTTTTATGGTGGCTTTTTTTATCTGTGGTAAAGGCTTACGTGTGTCAACTCAGTTATTTTTAGTTTACTGTGAGGGTAATATTGTATGCTCAAAGATTGCAGCTTCTGTTTTAAGTTCAATGGTTACTTTATACATACATTTGCGTATAGACTTACCGTACTTCGTGAAGCCGCAGGAAGTATTATTTTTTTGTTTCTGTTGGATATTTTAAGTGTTTTTCCTTTATGGAGGGGTTGACGTTTTGACAAGGAGGTTTAGGAAATTTACTTTTAAGTTTAGGGGGAGCTAATTGTATTTCCTGATGGCAGCTCCTGAATCAGGGATTTGATTTATAAGATTTTTCCATGAGGGTTGGATTTTGAC